>VDFB02196513.1:0-26075 GCA_007258455.2 Sequoia sempervirens | reverse complement strand
TAAATAAATAAATTGTACACAGCAAAAGGTAATTAATATGTGTTGTAATCAGGAATTAGTCCCCGACCATGGATTAGTTGTACCGGGTAGTTGTCGACAGTTGGTGTCCTTAACCAACATCAACAAACTATATATGTCAAGATTTACTTGTAGTTGGGGACAGCACAAACTTTTTGGATATTGTACTTATTGCCTATTCAATGAATGAGAATACAACTCTGTTCTATGCATATGCATTATTGAGTACTTGATATGTTTATTACTATTGCCATTCTCATGTAATCGCAAATAATCGGGACAAGAGCAAATTACATCTATGAGTAAACATTTGCGTTTTCTTGTTTCATTGAGGAATCCCTCGTACACAACACATAGACTGGAATAATGGTGTCATAATGAGTCAACCAGTCGAAGAGTTGGTACAAGCTAACGAAGAGAGAAGACATGCTAATGGAAGATCTTGTGAATTTGTGGGATATTTCCCTAAGGTAACACGTACAGAGGGAAGCTCTTAGGAGAGAGGTCGCCCAAACAGCCGTCCGGGACAATCTCATGGTCAATCTATAAGTCAATTGCCTTCTCAACAAACTATCAAGACTAATCGCATGTAACTATATCATACTACAAGACCTTCGGGTTGAGAGGAACCAAGAACCACAAAGGCAGCAGATACTACAATGGTACAAGGAAAGAAACAAACGGGAGGAGGAAGAATGTGACACTAGTCCTAGACACACTCCTAGAAATTAATGCTCATACGACCAAACAAAGACAAGAACAGAATTCCAAGTGGTCAGGAATCATCCGAAGAGTATGTACGAAGATCCTTGAGAGTAAAGGAACAAGAGGAATGATGAACATGATTGAGAAAAATTATAGAAGAAATGTAATGCCCAAAATTAAATTTTTTGCTTCATTAAGGCATTTTGGTAAAAACGGTCGAAGTCTTGTAAAAATTGTTGTCAAAGTAAAAATTTCTAAAAAAAAATATCAATTTTTTAGGAATTTCTAAAAATAGACTTGAGTTAGGGTTTGTTGGGTTTGTTGTCAAACGGATATTGGTAAAATTTTCTAAAAATACAAATTTCTACTTTTAGAAATGTCTAAAAAAAGAATCTTTGCATGGAGGGCTCAAACTAATTTTGATTGGTTGAAAATACGTCCCAATTAGGCAAGTCCAGTCAAAATCATCAAAAAGTCATTTTTTCTCTAGTGGGTCTATTTCGCTTTTTCAAAAGATAAATCAGGACCTTCAAGGTCATCAATGGAGGATGGCCAACTACTAGGTGTCAAATTCAAAGTCTCAAATGCTGCACAGATCAATCAACAGCAAAAGATGCTCGAGAAACGGTCAACAGAGGAGGGGAATCTAAAAATAGCGAAATCTATAAAAAATATTCTAAGTCTGAAGAAAAAAGGCGCCTTATTTCAAGGAGGGCGCCTAGTTTTCAATGCCTTAGTCAATTTTCAGCTTCTAACGATAATTAACGCAATCAGCAATGACGGTCAACGCAACCGGCAAAGGTAGTGAACAGGAAATGAGAAAAGTTGAAAATCATGAAAAAATGGCTAAGTCTAGTGATGCTAGGTGCCCCTAGCAGGATCTCATGCCTTAGAATTTTTTGTCATTTTTCGGAAAACGTGCAAATTGACTCTTCAACCCTATTCAGATCTAGTCAAATGTAGTCAAAATCAATTTTTTGGGTTGGGTCAAAACAGGAGATCATCAAATATGTTCAGGCTCTTCAATAAATCCTTCATCTAGTTCATAGGATCTATCGAACTGCGGGAATTGCAGATTGAACAAAGGCGAAAACACAAAAAAATGAAGAAAGTCATAGAAAAGATGAAAATCATCAAAATTTTGACTAACACTGGGCTGCTTGGGCACCTTTTTTCAAGGAGGCACCTAGCTTTCAATGCCTTAGAAGATTTTTCACATTTTTTAGAAAACGTCCAAAACTCCTTCATTAGCTTGATTCCGGCTTTCGCAGAATCAATCGGATGTAGCATCGAAGGCTAATAGAAGGTACCATTCAACTCAGATATGATCAATCTTGCCAAAATGAATGATTTTCAGTCTCTACCATTCACCAGCTAGCAAGAAATGACGTCCAAATAGGGGTCACCAGCTACATGCAAAACGAAGCAAAGTAAAAGTTGAAAATCTCAAAAAAATGGCTAAGGCAAGGGAACTTGGGCGCCTTATTTCAAGGAGGGCACCCAAGTGTTAAACACTTAGAATATTTTTTTTGATCCCAACACGTTTTCTTCCATTTTGGTCTCTATCAGCAACTTTTGGGGTATACAATCACGATCGAATGACGTCAGATGTTGATATAAAGTTGGGGATCACCTTAGCAATGGTCAAGGATGAGATTGCCACAGTCAAACAGAGATTATCAATTTACAATGCCAATTTGACAGATTGTAAAAGACAAAAGCATGCTTCAATGGAGGCAAAGGTGAGCAAAAAATTGAAAATTGGAAAAAATAATCTAACTCTGGAGAATTTGGGCGTCTTATTTCAAGGAAGGTGCCCAAGTCATCTTGACATA
Source organism: Sequoia sempervirens (assembly GCA_007258455.2). Taxonomy (NCBI): domain Eukaryota; kingdom Viridiplantae; phylum Streptophyta; class Pinopsida; order Cupressales; family Cupressaceae; genus Sequoia; species Sequoia sempervirens. Next base: position 23,517 of record VDFB02196513.1, on the reverse strand, counting down.
GAATTTTTTTTCAAAAAACATCTTCATACATGCATGCTTTTTCCGCCGTATTAAAGAGGAATTCTCTATTTTGATGCAAACAAAGTCAAATATTTTTGCATGACAAGCTCCAAAATTTTAAGGTTTTTGCATGAAAACATTTTTTTATCTCCAAACCCTATTTATGAAAGCTTTTAGCATTCATTTTTCATAATTTACTGGTTGGCTTTCAAAGGAAGAAACATATAATTTTCTTCTCATCAAGATTTGGAGGCTCAAACGAAGTAATTTTTCAGTGTTCTTTGTGGATTCAAGATTGGGAAGCATAGAGGCACACTTTTGCATGGTCTGTTTTTCTAGGGCGTCACGTTTCAAAAACAAGTGGTCAAAATTTTCAAGTTTCATCAATCTGGGTCTATTTGTTTTTCATTCATCTTGAAGATTGGAAAATTTTAAAAATTTGCATGTCGGCCCCTATTTTTTAGGAAATCACGCATGTTCAAGAAATCCTTAGATTTTCAAAATCTAACGATCTAGGTCTCTTTAGAACGAAATTGTCTACAAAACCCAAACCTCGGTTTTTTGGCCCTACTTTTTAGGAAAGCTTGCATGATTTTGCTTTATTTTGGGAAAAACTCAAATTTTTTAGAATCTGACAATCTGGGTCTCTTCAAAATAAGATTGTCTACTAAACCCAAACCTCAGGTTTTTTCGAAAATCTGTCTTTTTCTAAAGAAAAATCAGCAATCTATTTTTAGCTCTTGTATAGAACTTGTCTGAACATAGGTGTGTGTTTTTCAACACACAGTACTCTCCAACAAAAATCAAGACCAAATCAATGTTGCTCCACAATTTCTTGAGAACATTCGAAACCAACTTACATCATGTGCTTCCAGTGTTTGATTTGCATGTTTTGGAAGATGCGGGAAACATTGCAGTCAAGAATCTTGATCATTGTGGGTTGCTTGCAGCGGCTTCTATTCCCATCTTAGTGCAAAGCCTTGAATTTGTAATTGCTTGTGTCAAGCATTACAATTCAACTTCACGAGAAATCATATTAGCAAATGGGCGTATTATTTGCAGCCTCACGCCGGAATATATTGAGAAGTGTTTTGCAATACCACCATGGACAGAAAATTTCATCACATCTATTGAAGAATGTGAAAAGGTGTGGTATGCGCAAAAGGACAAGTGTCAGAAAAGAATGGCACAGAAGTGGCTAAAAGAGTATAATACTTTGCCAAGGAATGTTGGGCGCGATGAGTTCAAGGATGAATTTGCAGTCATGATTACTATGCTCAACCAAATCACAAGTCAAGCAAAGGCCAATAAATTTCAACCTTGGATGTTTTACATCATTTCCCAGATTGTTGACAAAGCAGAACACTATGACTGGCCAGCGTTGATCGGTGATTGTCTCCACCATCAAATGACAGAGTTCTTCAAAGCCCACGAATTCCACATGATATCCTACCTCGTATATCTAATGGCCTTTCAAGGCAAGTTTAGAGGTTTGAATGTCGTTGGAGCTCTGGGTGTTCAACATGTGTATGATCATTACCAATAGCTAGAGTTTTCAAAATCTGAGCAGCATTACAAGCGGGTGAATGATCTATTCTTGATGCATACAATGCATGATCTTGATAATTCGGATTTCAACAGATGTCAGATTGGCAATGGCGGAGTGGGCTGATTGGTTTATCCAATTCCCCACGTTCTCCTATATAAGGGTTTATGGCTTCTTAGGTGATCTAGTCATGCTACCTAGATATCCAACGGATGAGGTCATGTTCATGGAATTTCTAAGGAAAGTGCACGAAGTACACATATTTTTGTGTAACAAACACAAGCCTACTTTTGGTTTCCCATTGGAGATGAGCATAAACAGATGTAGATCAGCAATTGATGCTAAGTTGATGAGTGGTGAAATGTCAAACTTCGGCCTCAAGCTTTTCAAGGAGAAAAGTTCATATGATCCTCGTGGTGTCTTCACAGCTCGTCTTGGTCAAAATCATGCACATGTACCTACAGTTGAAGATTTTTGGGTTAATTGTGCAGATGAGTTTGAAATGCGCAAGCGCAACTACAACAGACTTTACTCTTCAACATATGGTTGATTTCTTATCAGAAGATGTGGAGGGTTTGTCAGATGATGATGGGAAAGTCCTACTTCCCATGTATGCCCTAGATCAGGTTGAGTAGCAGTCACTTTCACAAGTTGATTGGTTCACCAAAGAGAGCACCTCAATTGAGGAAAGGACAAGCTAAGTTATCAAGAATAGTAGGATCTTCCTGAACAGTAAGAAGACACGGAAGGTAGCCATTCCAGTTGCAGAGCCACCAATAGTTTAGTCATCTCTACCTTCTAAATCAAAACCAAGGGCAAAAGCTATGAGCAATCCTCCAGAAGATACAAAGATTAGCCGAATGACAAAGAGCTTAAAGGAAAAGGTGAATCAGCAAGAACAATCAGCACATGCACCAAAAATTCCAATTGAGTTAGCACCACAAGTTGAAGCAGAAGCTCCATCTCATGTTCTTCTGTCATCGCTAAGGCCTTCTCCTATTCATATAGATTCAGAAGGCAATTCACCAGTTCGCAATGTCTCAACACCTATTGATCCATCTAGAGTTGTTGGAGTTGGAACCAATCCTCCCAGAGAAGTTAGTAGCGAATCCTCGTCTTGGCTTGAGAACCTCCTGGGTAGGAAGAGGAGGAAGCCTTCTTATCAGTTGAACTTTGCAGGACTTGACAACATCAACCAAGACACAACAGAGAAGAAACTTAAGAAGCAAGTTCATATGGAGAAGAATTCTGAAGGTGAGATTATCTTTGGGTTCGCCACACCTCTGGAGGACAAAAACGTTGATGAGGCTGAAATTGATGACTTTAAAGTTGTCAAGGCCAATCTCGGTAGAAGCACCCAACATAATGATGTGAATCTCTTCAAGGTTGCAGCTGATAATCTGAAAGAATGAGTGCTCAAGGATGGAGAAGATAAGGCAGCCCTCAAGGCTGAGGTTTGGCAATTGCAGCAGTATATTTCCAATCTCCTTCATGGTACTTGACAGGCCACCTTGTTGCTTCAACAAATTTTGGAGTCACCTACAGATCAACATTAGCTAAGTCAATTGGTCATCTACGGTAAACATATGAGAGATTGGCTAGAAGAATTTATTACCAAGGCCAAATTTATACTTGTAGAGATGTACCAATTGAGGTATAACGCCCATGATCTTCGCTCAAGGATTCAAGGTTTTGAGCAGAAAATAGCAGAAAGGAAACCAAGAGATGAGATCATTATTTCTAACTTGAGGACAGCTTATTATTCATTCATTACGAAAGAACACAAGAAGAAGCTTTTTACCTAGAGAGAACAACACCTCTTCAAAGTAAAAATCTACGAAGGAATATCTGTAGAATTGGCTGGATATAGGCAGAAGGTTGCTACTACTCTCAAGTTCGTAAGCACGTTTCTGTTGCAGATCTCGTGTCAATATCGACATGAAGATGGCACTTACTTTGATCTCAGTGAAGTACAGATAGAGTTTCAGAACCTTGTCTATGGCAATTTTAATGGTGATCCTGTTGTCGGCAAGATGAATCTTGTTGCCGCAATGTCAATGAAATTTGATAAAGCAGCTGAAGAGAGTAAAGAATTCCTAAGTTTAATTGCAGGTGGTGAAGAGAAGTTGGAGAAACAGTATGTTGTTCTAGATAATATCAATGTTCCTGATGAAGAGGCGGTTAACAACTTTTGGAGCATATGATTTCCCAAGCTATCAATGAGTGAACTACCAATTAAGGCATGCAAAGATTTCCAGGAATAGAATTCAAATAAAGGCAGCAGTTAACTTGATGCCTTTTCCAAGTTAAACTAGTTGTTCTCATTCATGCTTATCTATTCTTTGGGAATATCAAATGTATAGTTGGAGTTTTTCTTGTTGTTAAATCAATTAACTAATATTATCAATTAGTTAACTGTTAGTTATCTTTTGTTTAGACTTAAAAATAAAGTTTGCATGTTGGCAAGTCTAGTTGTTAAAAACAAGGAGATTTTAGGGTTCCCTACTCCTTGTTTGTGCATAAATAAGGGCAGCCTTGCCCATTTATTTTTAACTGCTGTTGTGATAACAAATTTGTTGAGCCTATTTTGCCTACAACTTTGTTATTCAGTGTCTGTTCACTTTTGTTTCAAGTGTAATCCGGTTTGATCACATATTGTAAGCCTATTTTGCTATAATTTGCTGTCCCAAAAGTGTATTTGCTGTTATAAAATTGAGGAAGGAAATCTCAAGCCTATCTTGCTCTAATCTAGTGTCTCAATCTATTTCAGTACTTTGTCTTATGTTTTTCTTTTGTAATCTTTATTTCAGTTTACATCTAATAAGTACAATGAGTCTTCAGGTGTGATCTGGAAGAAGTTTATTTTAAGCTTTTGTGTCAAATCAATCATTCCTTGTTTACTTCTAATTCTCAGGGTTTGAATTTACTTGAGTTATTAAAAGCGTTATTAGAATAGGCTTAGTTGTAGTTTGAAGTTACGAAACCAAAGAAAACCTCAGCTGCAACGCAAAGTGTTTTATAACCTTGTGCTCTCAACTTCAAAATACAAAGATTTGCAATAGTTTAGTATTTTTTTTTAAGCATAATCAGCAAAGATGGAGCTTCCCCTCCTAATTTGAAGAGCAGTCTAACTATGCATTGTTGTTTGTTTCTAATCCGCATTCCAGAGGTGCAAATTGAAACGCCAACAAGAAACAAACCAAGACCTTTCCGAACAAACAAGCCAAAACCTTGCCAACCGACCATGACAACCGTCCTTAGAAAAAGTATTGAACGACAAAGAACAAACTCTAAAAATGAATTAACAAAAGAAATTGAAAACAACATACACTACATCCTAGAATTATCCATATCGAAAGAAGAACCGAGAATTGGAGGATCCGAACCGAAGGCCCCCAGACAGAGGGAGTGCAAGAACAACCCCGAGGATACCCAAAGTGCAGAGGACGTTGAGGGTGGATGGGTGGAGGACTTGTATGTGGTCGTGAGTGTGGAACAAGCATTGAAACATATCAAGCGAAACAATCCAAATAAGTCCAATGCATGGGGAGAACATCGGGGAAGGAAAATGGTGACTCCGCCAAACAATCCAAGTGTGGAAAGGAAGAAATTGCCAAATTTCATGGGGAACGAGTCAGAGGATCCAGTGAGACATTGTAAAACTTGTGAAACCATATGGATAGAAAATGGGAAGACAGAAATTACTAGCTGAGAGCATTTCTAGCGACTCTCAAAGGCACAGCAATCGATTGATATACAAAACAAGAAGTAGTACATAAAGCCACATGAGGCACTAAAAAGAGCATTCCAGGAAGAATTCCAGCTATGAGGAAACTAATGAAACAATACCTAGATCAATATACTTTCATCACATGGAGATAGGAGATGTTTGGTACTTCCCAGTTACTCATAAAATGCAAGTTTCAGACCCCTGAAATTTGTATCAAACTTCAGAAAGTGGATAGGATCGGCTGCAAACTCACTCCAAATCGAGATAACCCACACACCAAAGCCAAACTCAAAAACCCAACTCAAAACACTAAAAATATCTTCATATATCACCATCCAAAATGCACCCAAAATATGAAAAATCCCTGAAAATGCGACGAACTAAGATACAACCAGCTAGGGTGGATATTTCACCACCGAAACCAGCAACCAAGAAGAGGGTTTTCGTCCTCAACCAGCGATGTAGAAAATTTGGAAACAATCCGGTAGAGTATCCTTATGTTGTCAAAGCTTGCATACCCAAATGAGAGCTCTAAAGGGAATAAATAGAGAAAAAGGTGGAAATTAGGGCAAGACAATTTCAAACTCTCCTTTTCCCTCCAAAACCCACGCCCCTTTCTAGCTCTCCAAATTTACATTAAACTTAAACCTTTTTGAAATTTCATGAAATTCTCTCCAATGGGGACATCCACCTTTTGGGGCACAAATTAAGCCTTGAAAAATGATAAATAATCCTCCTTTCTAGGTGTCACATAAAATTAACATTGGCCCCTTTTTAAAAACAACGCTACTTGACTAGGCCAAGAGGGTCTCTTATGAACCCACGCCCTCCTCACTTAAGTTAAATAGCAACATTATAAAATTAAGTGGCAATTAAACAAATATTAAACTGACCACCTGGAGAACTCACCACTGCCAAAAATAGAAAACTCTGCACTGAGTTGCTAGATAAATGGAGTCGAGACCAAGTACTAAAAATAGCACTCGCTAAAAATAGTGAGTCAAATCACCAAATTGGCCCAAACAAAGCTCAACTGTAACTTACTAAAAATAGTCGTCACCGTTGGAAAAGACCCAAAAAACTCATCACAAGACGCTGAGTCCACTAACCAAATCCACTTAGCCTACAGGAACTGGAATAGGCTAATGGAAGCTCGAACTGGTTTTGAGCAAGAAGGGGGCATTACAGTCAGGCACCCTAACCTTCCTCTTTAGTATTAGAGAAAAATTCCTCCATTAGAAATTAGATCGGTCACCTTAATTTTGTCATGGATTTGAAGAAAATGTTGAGCCATTTCACCTTTTCTAGAAATCTAATTTGGTCCAGATTTATTCAAGAAGCTACCTAAGGAAATCTATTTAAATATGGGCAATTGATTGTGGATGCAACAATTGGATTTCAAAGGAATAGCCTTTAGATGTAGGTCCTATTATGCTATAAACCTAGCCATAGATTGTCCTAAATCTTCCTTTCTAGTCACCTTCCTTCTAAACAAGCTACATGGTGAAAGGGGCTAATACATAACATCAGCTTATTGAGCTTGATACTCCTTTAGATGTTTCTTCTAAAGCTTCTCCAAATTGTCCAACTCGGATCTTCACAACTTTCTAGATGGTCTACCTCCTTTGGAAAATGCTTCCACACCTATTAAAACTAAAGATGATCACAAGCCTAGTGTGTCTACATCACCCTCCAAAATGGCAAAGTTTCCCCCTCTAGAGGATTCGAGGCAGTCTTCTAGATGCTCTAATTTAGATCCCACAACAAGGAATTCTGAAAATTGGGTTATAGTGGGGAAAAATAAAAAGAAGCATTTAGCAAAGAACCAATTCAAGATGATATTCCAATCCCAATCAATAAAGGCATTAGCCTAGTCTGGTTTATGCCTTTAATTTATGTTGGCCTTAGATGTTCTTCCCAATTTTTCAAGATGGGTGCAAAGGTCAAGTTTTCACTATTACTAGGTTGTCGTAAAGACTTTCTAGTTTTTTCTTATTATCTATTTATATATGGATGAGGGTGCCAAGTCCCTCAATTCACAAATCAAAAAAATATATTCCAACTACCATCTCTATCAAATTATTAATGTTATTATTGTGTTGCATTATTTCAGTGGCCTCACTTAAGTATTTTTTACCACAATAGTCTTTTATAGCTAACATATTGTCCTTGTCAATGTAATTATTATGTTTAGTTACAAAACTATATTCTACCAAGGCTGATTTTCAACCATATCATGTTTAGTATCTCTATCATGTTCCTTATTTCTAGTATAGATAAATCTACCAATTTCCCAATGTATGGTGGTGTTGTCTAGGTAGGAGAGTCCAATGAAAGAGAACCTGACATAGCAGGCTAAACAATTTCTCAAACAAGGTTCTATGCCAGACGAAAACAACAACAATACCTTTTGTATTAATTCAGAAAATTGGCCTTTCAAATGACTTGACAGTCATGTTAACAAAGAACCCGAACTGTAACACAAAACAAAAATATTGTACAGAATTGTTCTACATCTCAAGATGGATGAAAACCTGATTATTTTCTTCTTTTAGTTTATCTTTGGTTTTTTCTCTATTTTCCCTAATTTCTTTCTTGCTTCAGATGGTCAGCCTCTTCTCTATTATGCCCCTACTCTCACTTTCCTTTCTTGCTAGCATATTCCCTTTTGCGCACAATTCTGGGCAGGTTTTTGTTCAAGAACTTGTCTGCATATCTCCATATGTTCCTGTGTTCCTTGTCTGCATATCTCCATATGTTCCTGTGTTCCTTGCAGCCATTTTGCTTCATGTTCTTTACCCTAGATGTCCTCATGAACAATTGGGAATGATCCACAATCATCAAACACCAACTGTCCACACTCAGCAGATTTGTCTTTATGTTGCTATTGTTATTAAACAAGATATCTCAAGTTTGAAACTCCCATTTGATTCTAGAAAAATCTTGCCACATCATCTCAGACAAAACCCTTGAACTCTGCTTCATTCTAATTGACAACTTCAAATGCCAAGTGTGTGAAAGTCAACTGAGTAATCAAAAGAACAGTTGAGCAGCAACTGAGAACTGTTGCACAGCTACCAAAAGAGCTTGTGCAACAACAAGAAGCTCTCATGCAACAATTTATAACTATTGTATAGCAACTAAGGGTTGTTGTGCAACAACTAGAAAATGTGGCACAGACATTGGAAACTACTGAGTAGCCATAGGGGACTTATTTGCATGTTTTATTTATTTATTTTTGGTGATACAAAATCACTTGTGGACCCAAATGCCCCTTCATCATTCACATCAAGCGCATGAAATGTGCCATCAACAAATTATGTAATTTATGAGAGAGATTCCATGTTTAGCAACTTTGAAGGCATTCATCCACATTGCTTCTTCAATTGTTTTATTTCTCCATCCCACCAAGTACTCACTATACTCCTTCCCTTTGTCCTCTTAATCCCTCATGAATCTATCATTGCTTCTACCCCATCTTGTTCTTTCTTAGGCAAATGTTGTACCTTCCAGTGGTAAATCTACCATGTTGAAAACTGCAAAGATATCCACTCCTTAGTGCTTTCTCATAGAAATTCCCTACAAATTTCCTCAAGAGCTAACAAGCCCCAATTTTTTTCCATTTCAATTTCTTGAAGTTCCACATGGGAACCTTTCCTTCCTCAAATGAGCTAAAGTCAGCTCTCCAACTTCAAATTCCTTCTCTCTTCTCTAGAAATCAGCATGTTGCTTTTATCTCATTGTGCTCTTCTCCAAATTTTCTTTCACTTCCTTGTTCAACTCATGCACATACTCCAAAAAATTCTCTGCTACAGAACTTTGTCTTCCCAAATCAGCTGTTTTTTTGAACTCATCTATCCCTCTAGAACTGCATCCATACAAAATTTGAAAAGGACTCTTTGTTGTACTCCTATTAACTAAGTTAAATACAAGCTCAACTTGTGCCAATGTAGTATCCAGTAGACTTGGTTTCTTTCCAACTAAACATCTCAACAAACTTCCAAGGCTTCGGTTAACAACCTCCATTTGTGAATGATAAGATTGCTAAACAGCTTATCTTCTACACAAATTGAACTTCATGCTAGGACTATTATTAATTAAGATTGCTCAAATTTGAAACTAGCATTTGATTCCAAATAAATCTTGCAACATCATCTCAGAGAAAAGCCCAAAACTCTACTTCTAACTCACTCAAATGGCCTGAGGACTTTGCACACACAGTGTTTGAAAAAGTCAAACAAGTAAATGCAACCAAGTACAATTATGCAACAGCTAAGAACTAGCACGTAACAACTAGGAATGGTTGCACAACAACTAAGACCATGTGTAACAACCAAAAGAACTTGCGCACAAACTAAAATCATGCACAAAAACCAAAAAAATTTGTGCAGCAGTAAAAGATCTTATGCAACAATCTGGAATAGTTGCATAGCAACTAAGGACTATTGTGCAGCACCATGTTAACAGCACCAAGGTTTTTTCCCGACTAATTGCACTTACGCAATTTAGTTCCCAGTTCTAGGCTGTGATGGCTCAAGATTCACCACAAGTACCTTGTGAACCCTAAGCAAACCCGAGCCAAACTCAAGCAAACCCATTGGCCACCAGCCCTAAAAATGGCTAAAATCACTTCTTTTTTCAAAACAAAAAAAAAAACATCGAACTACCTAAATTTCACCATAAAGTTCATGTTATTCACTACTTTTGCCTAAAGTCAATCATTTCTACTCTCATTTAACAATAAGTAGTCAAAATAGCTTTTTTGCCTCCAAGCTGCCATTTTTTATTCTTGAAAATTGGAAATTTCTTCAAAAGTGAAGGCTATAGGAGAGAAAGTGCCACACCTACAAAGAGAGAGCTACATCTACAAGAATTATCTATCAAAAGTGACTTTATCTTGTGACTTTTTCAAACATTTTACATTTTTTTCAAGTTTTTCTAGTTTTTTCAAACAAAATTCCTTTTCAAAAACGTTTTGAATGAAATTTTAAAACTTTTATACATAATATAAGGGTTATAATGCCCTTTTGTTTGGTGTTTCATAAGTTAATGCAATGTTGGGTTGTAATGTTTTTTTTCTTGTTATTCATACAAAATTGTTGGTAGTTCTAATTTAGTTGCCCCAATGCTAGAGAGGGCATTTGAAATTGGCGTGTCACCTCTTTGGCAACATGCATGCATGATTGAGTAACTTCCTAGTTGTAGGGTTTTTTGATAGTAGTGTAATCAATGTGGAAATGAATACAACAATTCACATGGTTGAGTGAAAGCTCACTCATGGGCTGTGACTGACTTAGGAATATAAGTTTATTGAGGGCCAAATAAATAGGGTTGTCAAAAGAACAAATAATGGCATATATCAAAGAGCAAGAGAATGCCAACATTATAAATAACAAAGCAAAGAAAAGATCACATCCTCTATTCAAGTAAGGATCATGCAAACCTGTTAACAACTTAATAGTGTTGGCTGGCCCACATCCTTTCATTCCACCACTATCTTCTCAAGAAGACAATACCCCTTTTTTCCCACAATTGAGGCTCATTGGATAAAGCCTTCCGAAATCACTTGGAGGTTGCAAATCAAAGCATTGTTTGTTGCATTTATGGCAATGGGCTTCCTTTCAACCTTGTCAAATCACCATATTGGAAAAAAATGGTGATAGCAATTGCTAATGCATCTGCCAATTACATTAGTCCTAGGTATAAAAAGGTGCACGCCACCTTTTTGGCCAAAGAAAAAGCTTTCATAGAGACATTAATGAGGGCAATCAGAGTTATAAGGTCTAAAACAAGAATGTCCATCATTTCTAATGGATGAAAGGATTGTAAAATAGACCACTAATTCATGTGATTGTAGTGTGACCTAAAGGGGCAATATTTTTTAAGGCAGATGATTGTGAGGAGTTAGATAAAGATGCAAATTGCATTCCCAATATCTTCATACTATCCATTGAGGTAGTGGGCAAACAAAAAGTTGTCCAAGCCAAAACAAACAATGCCAAAAAGTGCAAAGCAGCTGATTTAAAGGTGGAAGGTACATATGGGCATTTTTTTAATACACCATGTGTCATCCACTCCCTCAACTTGATAATGCAAAAGATTGGCACAAAGATTGAGTGAGTCAAACAAAGCTACACCAAGATTAAGGAGATTCAAATGTTTATGACAAATCATCATATTTCATAAGCCATCTTGTAATATGCACCTTATAATTTTTTTTTGTGTGTTTATTTCTGATGTGTTTTACAGTTCGAGATTTGCAGTAGAGATAAATAACAACAATAACATCCAACACAACTATTTAAGGAATGCCCACAAACTGAAATCTTTTCCAGATTCATTATAGCAGTAGTGCAGTCATTACATTAGGGTTTTAACAACATATAAATGACTACAACTTGCTTAATATTGCAATTTTGACATACCCATTAACTGCTGTTGCAAAAAGTCTGAAAACTGAACTTGGACCAACAACCTTAGAACACCATGAAAGCTTGATATCTCCTTCAACACGTTGTTGTTCACTTATGAGTTTGTTGCTGAGTCTTCCTCAACCCTAAGCACCTCCAACCTTGGCAATTTCCAGCCCCAAACTTGGGCAACTCACTTCCCAACTCCCACGCCCCTCCTTGGGTGGTATAGCCAGCCTAGGAAATGGTGCGGCCAGCAAATGAAGGTAGAAATGTGATATTGTTTTCCTTCAAATTTGCTATTGAAACCTATTCAATCTGGCCTTCAAAATCTGCTTTGAAACCCTTGGCAATCTCCACCAAAAACTGAAACAATAGAGCTCCTGTGTGACCCTTGAATGAAATCAATTGTAATATCCACCAGAAAAGATCTTACACAATCGAAGTGGATGTTCTCCATAAGGATTTCCGTCCTTACAAATCCATGGAAGAATGTTGTTCAACCTGTAGTAATTCTCAATAAATTTCCAACTTCCAAGCATGAATCGCAAAAGACTTCCAAAACCCCACACCCACCTTGGGAAAATAACCTTTAATTTTATTTTTATAAAATCCCCCTTATGTCTCCCCATATAGGCGTCCCACTTAAAAGCAAATTAAATTTATCTTTTGAATACACCTTATGTCCCCAAAACGTCATTTTATAAAGTTACTTTTAATATATTAAAAATAACATTAAGTTAAATATTTAACTGATAATTTTAAGATTATTTAAAAAAAAATCCCCGGGCCATAATAAAACACCGAATAAATATTAAATGCCATAACTGATCATGCCAAGGACAAACTGACACAAAAGAGCCAAGTCGATGTTGAAGAAGTGACTTACTAAAAATGGTAATATTGGGCCAAGTGCCCGAAAATGCTCCAGAAGGTATCAAAAGGAAACTTCTATAATCCCAAACTCACCGCCACACTAGGATATGCCAACTGGTTGAACAATACGATCTCCAAGAGTTGTGGAGTCCCCTAACCAAACCAAATTAGCCTACGGGAACCCAAGGAATAGGCTAATGATTAATCTATCAACAATGCACAACTGCTTAGGAAGGGACATTGCAGTCCTCCCTCCTCAAAATTGCTTGTCCCCAAGCAATTGCAACTCTGGATGCTGCAATACCAAAAACCAGTGTAAAAGAAAAAATTGTCATATTGCATACCCAAATGTCAAACCCATACTAGACCTCAACCCCGAACCACCAACATAGGTGCAGTAGTAAGAATTGTTGTGCAGCAATTAGAAAATCCTTTGCAACCATTGGAAACTTTTACACAACTAGAAACCTTTGCATAGCCACTAGAAACTATTGTGCAACCAAAGGAGACTTATTTGCATTTTTTTTTTTGGATGATGCATGATCATTTGTGGACCCAGTTGTTCCTACATTTGCATTGTCTTTCACACAAGCATTCTATCATAAAACCACTACTATGTTGGGAGTTGCATTGTTCTTCACCAACTCCAACTTCTTCTTCAAGATGTTGATGGGTTGAAAAATGGTTTTGATTCCCTTCACTTTAATATTTTTGAGTTTCTATCCATATTGTTCTTTATGTAAGGTAAAAAAGTCATTAGTTTATGTTCATCCTCCTCACCTTCATTTTCCTATCTTGGTCCAAGTTAATTATTTATGATTTGAAAGGATTTGTAAATCTATTTGTTTTTGTCACCATTATTTCTAAGAAACCTTGATAGGTACTCTCTTACCAAATTAAAATGATTGTCATCAAGAAACCTTAAGAATCTGGCAACCAATGTCTTTAATATAGGAGCTTTTTGAGTCAAGTATAGTGGGAGTGAACTTCCAAGCAAAGATCCATGTGTTTCTTCTTCTCCAAGACAATCTATGAAAGATCTCTCTACCTTCTTAGGACATAAAATGAACCAACTTCCTCAAATTCCATTATGAGTTTAATATGTTGTGAAATATTGTTGAGGTGATCGAGGCAATTGTTAATGTTTTCTTTATCATGATACCAACACACATTTGTGTCATCAACATATCTATTCCACCAACTTGGTTTTAATGTACTAGAATATTGAAAAATGTGTCTAAGATAGTTTAGGTCTAACTGAAGTGCATTATGAGTAAAGAATTTGCAACTTCTTATGTTTTCCCAATAAATCCTCAGTCTTCAATAGACATTATAAGATCATTCCATTTTTATTTGCCAACATTTTTCAAGGATAGAAATGTTGATTTGAGCTACTCAAGATTCCAATTGACATAGGTCCTAGATCACAACTACCAAGATGGCAACCCATGGATGCCTAAAGGCAACATATTGTTGCTAGTACACAAGAAACAATGAAAAGAAAAATAGAATAAGCCAAGGGCAATTAGTAGCTTCCATAATTAATGACTCGGAAAAAAGGGTGAACTATTCCTCATAAGCTTTTTATGGCATTGATAAATGTTGTACCCAAACCAAATTTTTTGCTTCACTAAGGCATTTTGCTAAATATAGTCTTAACCTTGTTAAAGTGATGTCAGAAGGCCATTTTTGGGCTTTTCAAATATGAAGCTTGTGTCAGTTTCATGTCAGATTGTTACTAAGGAATTTTAAGAAAAGTGAAAATTTGAAGGAAGATCGTCAAATTTTTCTAGAGAGGGGAGCACATTTTCAAAAAGGCGCCCTATCTTTTAGGGGCTCAGATCCTATTTTTAGGGTTTGTCACCTCCAACAAACATTTGTCCGGCATCATGTTAGCTTCGCAATGAGCTATCAAGCCTGTCAAACGGACCTGTTTTGTTCGAGTTACGGGAGATATAGCGAAAAATGAGAGGAATGACGAAATTGACTAACACTGGAGAAAAGAGCAGCTTTTGAGAAAGGCGCCCATCTTTTTGAAGTGTCAAATGAAGTTTTTTGACTAAATGCCACCTGAGATGTTTGTCTCACATTTGTTCAGGCTTCGCAATGCATCCGTTAGTGGGTGAATCTAAGTTGTTGGATTGTCTGAGCCGGAGGTCAAACATGGGGTTAAATCTTGGTCAAAATATCAAGGAAAAAGCAAAAGAGCACATTTTCAAATAGGTGCCTGAGCTTTTGAAGCCTTCAATGCCTTCTTTTTAGTGATCTCAAATATTCAGCTTGTCCGTGTTACGTCCAGCTATCCGTTGCCTATCTTCGTCAAATCAGAAGATGACTTGTCAGCCTGCAGTCGGAGTTTTAGTGTTATTTTGGTCAGTTCCAGAAATGGCTATCTCTGGAGGAAAAAGAGCACCTTTTCAAAAAGGCACCCTTGATTTTCACCCTTCAGATGATGTTTTCTGAAGAAATGTGCCTTTGCAGTTGTTGTGTGGAATGAAGTCAGCTCCGCAGTGAACCAGTTATTCAATCCTGAAATTTTGTCAATCAAAAGTTATGGAGGATTCATTTTTCCCTTCGTACGAGATGAAGATGGAGAAAATTTGACTAACACTGAGAAAAAGAGCAGCTTTTGAAAAGGGTGCTTGGATTTTTGAGCCTTCAGATATTAGTTTTATGGTCTGCAGTCTCAAGGAGTCTTTTGATCAGTTTTTGTCCTACTCTGCAATGCACCTGTCAACCAGTCAATCAGTGAGGTCAGTCAGCCAGTGTCAGGGATTGAACAGAGAACCCAGAAGAGGTTCAAATTTCAGTTTTCATGAAAAATGGCTTAAGTCTGGAGAAAAATGCCAAAAGTCAAAGATGGTTTTTCAAACTTAAAACCACATGTGCGCCTAAAAGAAGAATTTTGAATATTATTTAAATATTTGAATTTTGACTTTCAGTTCAACTAAACAATTTTTGGGTTGTCATCTCCAATTAACATCTTGGCATGTTGAGTGCTTTTTCAGTTCTGCATGTTGAGTTAACTAATTTAAATGTTCAGTTAACTGATTTGCATGTTCAGTTAACTGACTTTGCATGTTGAGTTACTATTTTGCATGTCTACTTAACTAAAGTGCATGTCAAAAGTCAACTCAAGTTTGATATGCATGGCGCATTATTTGATGTTTGTGAAGTTTGTGAAGTTGGCACTTCATATGGATTTTTAACTTTAGTTTCTAAAGGTGACGCCTTAGTTTCTAAAGCATGGATTTTGAGTTTCAAATATGGCGACTTCAATATGGATTTTCAAATGGAGTTTGATATGCATGATGCTTTAATATGGATTTTGCAACTGAAGTCTTAAGATGGCGACCTTTAGTCTTGAAGTTGGCACCCTATTTAGGGCATTTTAGTCTTCAGTTAACTATTTTTAAAGCCAATCATTGGCTAGGCGTGGATTTTTGAGGTCCAATCACAAGCCAAGCACCATTTTTAAGTTTGCATGCATTTGTCACGAATTTTAGTGATGAAAATCTATTTATTCAGACTTAGGCGTCCATTATTCTTCATCCCAAGCTTAGAGAAATACATTTTTCTTGAGCAAACAGTGATTTGAAGGTGCTACAGGTGTCAAATTTCAGCGTTCTTCATAGCAACGGATTCAGTTTGTTTAGAAGAAGAGTATTCCAGATTTTGTTTTCAATTTGCATGCAGGTTTCATCGAATTCAAAACAGAGATAGGCGAATTCTATAGAAGCAGAGCAAATAAAACCTTCTTTCTTCTATCTTATTTCTTCTATTTCTCATCTTAGATACTTTCTACACATGCCAAAGAGATTCAGCATATTTTCAGAGTTTGATCATTTGGGTTCGCATACTTTAGCATTTGCAACAAAACCCATGTCTTAGATTTTTTCGAGAAAATTGCCCCGTAGTCTTCATTCTGAAGCTCTGTGCTTTTTTCCGAGAATCTCTTTGCATGTGGGCCTAAAACACATCTTTTTGAGAATCAAGCTATCTAGGTTGTCTAAGAACTTGATTCTGCACAAAACCCACGTTTCAGAAAAATTCCAAAAAAAATTCCCACCATAGGCTATTTTAGCCTTGTTCAGAGATTTTCAGCCTTTCCAAAAAGTTGTCCGAGTATATTTGACTTTACAGTCAAAAGTCTTCATTTTCAATGTAGTTCAATCTCATTGAGTATAGAACCAAATTGGTTCTTATACATGATTTCATCAAAACTTCGCATAATGCACTTAAGTCTTGTTTATCCATGGTTAACCTCGGAAAGCGCTTGAGGGTATGAGCGCACTCGTGATGTCCCTCGCGAGCTTTCTCGAACAGCAGTTAGCCCTTTATTGGACCCTGGGCTAGCCGCTTTGATAGAGGGTCGTGATGCTTTTGGAGAGTTTGATTGTTCGTGTTTTCAGTGGACAGTGCTTGGATCACAGCGAGCGTTTGCATTCCAGGAGTTCACAGCTTCTGACGGCACGAGATTATCCTGAGTTTTGAGCGTATTACGGAATTTTAAGTGATTAAGTTAATTATTTAACTTATACGCCTTTTATTAAAGTCACCTTGACTTTAATAATATTTTATATCACTTAATAAATGTCAAAAGGGGGACTTTAATATTTTAATAACTTAAAATATTGAAAAGTGCGCTCAAAGATTTTATGGCAACTATTGAAAAGGGTTATATTAAAATATTAAAATATTTTAATGATTGCAAAGGCCGTACTTTTCTTGAAATGCGTGCCATTTGGTATAAAGCATTTCCTGGCAATTGAAACTCATAACTTTTGACTATTTCGAATTGCCTTGTGCATTTTCTTCTGAGCATTCTCCTGTGACCAGGGTATGATCATTTTGTCCATTGGAGAACGGAAAACTCTTCAGTGTTGAGTACTTTTGAGGCTGTGAAAGATCAGCTGAATCAGTACAGTTGAGAGCTTCACACAGAGGTTCTACAGTTGCAGACAGAGGTTTCATATTTGCAGTTGTTTGTTCTTTTGCAATCACTTGAGGGTTTCTACTGGTGGCGCCTTTTTCCACAGCTACAGAGACTTCTTTCAGAGATTCTATTTCTTTCTTTCATGGCCGTACGGCCTGCCTTGGGTTTTGTGCCTTGAGAAAGGCGTGTGAAGAAAATAAGTGAAACGCCTTCCTTTTGTGAGGGCTTTGGCATCTATCATTGGCGGCTAGCTATTTCAGAGCCTTGTGACCAGTTTCTGAGCAGGAGAAGCCACTTCTGGAGTCTTGGCGTGCATTCAAGCTTGATTTCATCAATTCCAGCTGTAGATCTGGCAATTTATTTATTTAAAATAATCTGGAGCCTTCTTGGTATGTTTATCATTCTTAATCTATCTGTTGGTGTTAAATAATATATTCTGTACTTTCCTTTTGAAGAAATAAGATCAAATTCATATTTTATGAGCAAAAATATGTTGCGCCCCTTCTCTTCTGTCTATTAAGATTTCTCTAAAAACTTAAAAAAAACATTTAAAGACTTAAGAAATTGAGGGTTTTGAGCTGAGAGCCAGCAGGGCTCATCACAGTGGTATCAGAGCTCACATCCTGCCAGCTTGTGGGGTTTGAGAAATTTATGAAGTCAAATAAAGAGGGTTTTGGCAAGTCCTATTTCAGAGGGGGTCCTAGAAATCAAAGAGGCGACCAAAATCCTTTTCCACCATTTCCGTTTGCAGATCAGGAGGAGGAATTAGATTGGGACAATATGGCGAACAGGGCTGGAGAAAGTTCTCACAGGAATACTTGGGAGGATGAGGACAGAGAAGCCAAAGACGTGCTTAGAGGCATGGTTGCAGGGCAAGAACAGGTAGCAACTATTCTTCAACAACTCAGCACGAATGTTCAGAATTTGTCAATAAACAGAGCTCGTAGTTTGGATTCAGATAGAGATGGCAGTATCCATAGAGAGCCACAGAGGGTTATAGATCCAGTACGCACCTATGAGAGAGCTACATATCCCACGTTCACCAGAGATGATGCTGAGGAAGTGGACGAAGCTGAACAAGGTGGTGAAATTAATTTTGCAGATAATATTATGGCTATGCATGATGAGTGGGATAATTTGCCACCAAGGGTTAAGGAGCACCTTAACTTTGACAGATTCATGAGCCAGAAGAGAGAGCACACCAGGAACAGGAATGACAGGCGTCCTAGACACAAACAGAGTGATCTTAAACAGGCAACCAGCAAACTAACCTTAGTTCACTATGATGGCAGTGGCAGAGTTACAGCACGTGCCTGGGTTAGTAAACTGGATACTTTCCTGACACTACGCCCCATGCCTGAGGTGGATGCCATTCGCTTTGCAGCACTTCATCTTGATGGCGTAGCACATGACTGGTGGATTCATGGTATGACTACTCTTCATCACGACAGGATTACCTCGTACCAGGAGTTTACTGATAGACTGGTAGAGAGATTTGACAGAAGGGATCCTGAGCTTTTCTTCAGAGATTTAGCACAGCTGAAACAGTTAGGTAGCTTGGAATCGTACATTGGTGAATTCCAAAGACTATCTGTTATGGTGACAGGGATCTCAGAGAGAAGGCTGGTCATATTATTCATTGAAGGACTTTTCGAGCCCATGAAAGGTTGGATAAAAGCATTTGATCCACCTACCTTACAGGAGGCAATGAGGAAAGCTCGCAGCATGGAGCTATCTACACCTCGTAAGCCTTTTAGCTCGAGCTCGAAGCCTACAACATCATACACGGAAAATAAATCAGATCCAAAGAAGGCTGATAATACAAATCAGAAAAAGAAATTTGCAGCCCCTTTAGATCGAGAAACCATGAATGATTTGAGAAGGAGAAAACTCTGTTTTTACTGCAAAGGTCCGTATGATTTTAATCATGATTGCCCCCTCAAACCAAAAGGGCAAAACAAGCACATGGAGTGGTTTTATGAGGAAGAACCATTGACTGATTTTTCTGATCAGCGAGCTCCAATCTATGATACAGATGGAGAAGAGTCAGAAAATGAAGCAGAAATTGCAGAGGAAACAGAACTTAAGGAGGCTCATATGTCCAGCATGCAGAAAGAGGGTTCTTTCAGACTCCGTGGGATCCTAGCTGGTCAAAGGGTCATATCTCTCCTTGATACAGGTGCAACCCATAACTTCATCGATTCACGGTTGGTAGAGAAACGGGGTATTCAAACTCAGCAGTTTGAAGGCATTCGTGTGAGGGTTGCAGATGGAAACACTCTCGATTGTGAGAGGATGATAACTGACTTGCCTTTGAAACTTAACAATTTTGAGTTCAAGGCAGATTTTTATGTGGTAAACATGGGTGGAACTGATGTAGTTCTTGGCATGAAGTGGCTTCATGCAATAGGAGAGTTCACGCTTAATTTGCGTGACATGGAGATGAAGTTCACCATTGATGGCACAAATCATATTCTCAAAGCCATCAGGGACAGCAACCTTAGGGAGATTTCACTTCGGAGAATGGAGCGTTTGATTCGTAATGATATGGTAGAATGGGCTGTTGAGTGCAAGCTAATGCCTTCCCAGTTGGATCAGCAAGCTTCTTCATACCATCCAGATGTGCAGGAACTTCGAATCAAACATGCTAAGGTATTCAGTGCTATTCCACCAGGCAGGCCTCCTGATAGAGGTATTGAGCATATTATAGAGCTGGAGGAGGGCACGAAACCGATTATGATTACTCCTTACCGGCACCCCAAGCGTCTGAAAGATGAGATTGAGAAGACTATTCAGGAGCTGTTAGCTATGGGGCACATCAGGCCGAGTAAGTCACCCTTTGCTTCATCAGTTGTTTTGGTGAAGAAAAAGGATGGTACACTTAGAATGTGTATCGATTACAGAATGCTCAACAGGAAAACCATAAAGAACAGGTATCCTATTCCTCGGATAGATGAGTTGATAGACGAGCTTCATGGAGCTTGCTACTTCTCAAAGATTGATTTGAGAACAGGTTATCACCAGATCAGAGTCCGAGAAGAGGACATAGAGAAAACTGCGTTCAGATGTCACTGTGGACACTTTGATTTTTTGGTTATGCCATTTGGTTTAACCAATGCTCCAGCCACGTTTCAGTCTACAATGAACAGGGTTTTCCATCCTCACCTGAGGAAATTTGTACTAGTGTTCTTCGACGACATCCTGGTTTATAGCAAATCATGGGAGGAACATATGGTTCACTTGGATGAGGTACTGGGTATACTTGACAGGGAGTCCTTGTATGCCAAGGAGTCCAAGTGTGCTTTGGGCATGGCAGAGCTTTTATATCTGGGACACATCATCAGCGGTGCAGGAGTCAGCATGGACCCAGAGAAGGTTCGAGCCATCATTGATTGGCCTACACCTGAGACCTTGACACAGCTCAGGGGATTTGTAGGATTGTGTGCTTCTATCGTCGGTTTGTTAGTGGGTTCTCGCGGCATGCTGCGCCACTAACCGATTTGACTAAGAAGGGTGCTTTTGAGTGGACACCATTAGCACAAGCGTGCTTTGAGAAGTTCAAACTTCTCATGACTTCGTGTCCTGTTTTGGCTTTACCGGACTTCACTAAACCCTTTGAGTTACATTGCGATGCCAGTGGTGAGGGTATTGGTGCAGTTATTATGCAGGATCGACACCCTATAGCTTTTGAGAGCAGAAAGCTAAGAGGGCCTGAACGGAGTTTTAGTATCTATGATAAGGAAATGTTGGCTATCATGCATGCGATGGCCAAATTCAGGCAGTACTTGATTGGTAGTAAGTTCACTGTGAAAACCGATCATAATAGTCTGAAGCATTTTCTTGGGCAGCGAGATCTTAATGAGAGACAACAAAAATGGGTCAACAAGCTTCAGTCTTACGATTTTGACATCTCCTATGTCAAGGGCACTCAGAATGTGGTTGTTGATGCTTTATCTCGCCATCCTCACTTGAGTTCTATTACACTGGTTTCAGAAGACTGGAGACATCTGATAGTAGCAGAGTATGCTAAGGACCCATGGGCCTCTAGCATAGTAGATGGATCAGTGTTAGATGACAGGTATTCACTTGTAGATGACCTTATCATCTACAAAGGGAGGATTTTATTGGTCCTAGGTTCTGAGATGAGGGGCAGGGTTTTGAGGTCATTACATGATTCACCCATGGCAGGACATTCCGGGTACTATAAGACCTATAGGCAGGTACGGGAGAGATTCTCTTGGAAGGGTCTCAAGTCCTATGTTCTCCAGTATGTCAGGGAATGTCTTGTTTGTCAGCAGAACAAGCAAGAGCACACATACCCTGCAAGTCTTCTACAGCCGCTTCCTATTCCTGAGAGGAAGTGGGATTGTTTATCCATGGACTTCATCACGGGCTTGCCAAAAGCTCAAGGGAAGGACAGTATTTTCGTGGTGGTAGATCAATTGACGAAATATGCACACTTTTTCGCAATCACTACTACACACACGGCTACTCAGATTGCTGATTTGTTCTTCCGAGAGGTATTCAGGCTGCACGGTTTACCTCGCAGTATAGTTAGCGACAGGGACAGCAAATTTATGAGTAACTTCTGGCAGGAGTTATTCAAGCTTTGTGGGACAGAGCTCACCCCTAGTACCAGCTACCACCCCCAGACAGATGGGCAGACGGAGATCGTCAACAAATGGGTGGAAGGGTACTTGCGTAACTATAGTTCGGGGCAGCAGAAGGCATGGGTGAGGTGGTTATACTTATGTGAGTACTGTTACAACACCACCCATCACATGAGCATCCAGATGACACCATATCGAGCGTTATATGGATATGACGCTCCGAGCTTTCTTGATTTATTGCTGAGTGACAGTAGAGTTCCCAGTGCTGGTGATTTGTTACAGGAGAACCAGGATATTATGAGAGCACTTAGGGAAAATATTAAGAAAGCCCAAAATCAGCAAAAACAATATGCTGATCAGAGACGAGTAGAGCGGTCTTTCGAGATCGATGATTTGGTGTACCTGATGCTTCAGCCGTATAGGCAGTCTACCCTTCGCAAGAAGGGCTCCGAGAAACTTAAGCCGCGATACTATGGACCTTTCAAAGTTGTCAGACGTGTGGGTCAAGTGGCTTATGAGCTGGATCTTCCGGTGGACAGTAGAGTTCACAACGTGTTCCATGTGTCGCGCCTCAAAAAGGCGTTGGGACAACACGTAATTCCTTCTATTGATTTGCCACCCCTGGATGATGAGGGGAAATTAGTTTTGATACCTGAGCCCATTCTGGACTCCAGAGAGCGTCATCTTCGGAGGCGGGTCATCAGGGAATACTTGGTTAAGTGGAGGGATCTAACGCGTAGGATGTATCATGGAGAGTGATTTAGCACTCTTCAGCATCCGCTTTGAGTTTGTTTGTGGACAAGCAGTTCGAGGGCGGATCGGATGTCCCCGCCAGGATGCGTGAATGCTGTGTTAGCCTTTTATTGGACCCTTGTGGGCTAGCCAGTTTGGATAGAGGGTCAGTGATGCTTTTTGGAGAGTTTGATTGTTCGTGTTTTCAGTGGACAGTGCTTGGATCACAGCGAGCGTTTGCATTCCAGGAGTTCTCAGCTTCTGACGGCACGAGATTATCCTGAGTTTTGAGCGTATTACGGAATTTTAAGTGATTAAGTTAATTATTTAACTTATACGCCTTTTATTAAAGTCACCTTGACTTTAATAATATTTTATATCACTTAATAAATGTCAAAAGGGGGACTTTAATATTTTAATAACTTAAAATATTGAAAAGTGCGCTCAAAGATTTTATGGCAACTATTGAAAAGGGTTATATTAAAATATTAAAATATTTTAATGATTGCAAAGGCCGTACTTTTCTTGAAATGCGTGCCATTTGGTATAAAGCATTTCCTAGCAATTGAAACTCATAACTTTTGACTATTTCGAATTGCCTTGTGCATTTTCTTCTGAGCATTCTCCTGTGACCAGGGTATGATCATTTTGTCCATTGGAGAACGGAAAACTCTTCA
>VDFB02196512.1:0-14640 GCA_007258455.2 Sequoia sempervirens | reverse complement strand
TTTCCCTTATTTTTGTATTTAGCTGATAGTTGCACTTATTTTCATAATTTGGATTCATGAGAACTCAACTTACTTTCTGATACAAGGTGTGATTCGTTTGTATCCCTTCTACACAAGAGCCTCTACGCCATTAAAAATTATTGAAAGACCACCCATCCCTGTTGTTGCCAGTACTCCAACAGGGGTTTTTTAGTTTGTTTTTAATCTTGTCCAATTTTTCCTTGCCATGATTGGAATTTTCAAGCACCTCTTTTCCACTAACTATACAGTATCTCCAAGAAAGCCTGTGGTCATTCTTCCCATCGATGTGTCCCTTTGAAGACAAATCCCTTATTTGTCCTCCAAGCCTAAAGCATCAAACCGATCTATAAGCCCAATGTTGTGTTGTCCTTCCAAAAGCTTTTCATAAAAAATTAATACTGGATGTTGTGAATGTTGTGGAACTTGGCTTATGCCTGTAATCAAGAAGAGAAAGAGGTTTCAAAGGTTTCAAAAGAGCTTTATGATGAATTTGTTTCAGCATATCTTGCAAACATTGTATTCCATGAGAACATCCACTTGAGGCATCATTTACTCAATTCTAATAATTCAAGCATTCCCTTGGGCCATTCCAAAGAAAGCAACATGTGTGTTTCAAAATCCTAGGTCTGCGCATTTATCTCTCAATCGAATGTTGCTTGTGTAAGCTTGTGGATGTTTCTTATGGTACATTGCAGGAAGCATAATGCGCATTTCCTCACCTTCTAATCTATGAATTTATCTCATACACGTACTTTAGTTTGTATAAGCTTGTGGATGTTTTATGTTTTGTGCATTTTCCTCAAGCATTTATCTCTTTCTTATAAGAACTATGTCGGTGCCAGTCGTCATACACATCCTTGATAGCCATCACACAAAAAACAAATAGTAAATGAGAAAGTGATAGAGTTCTCCCAAAGACTGTGGGCTAAGGAAGCTGATTCAAGGTAGCAATCACAAGGAATTAAATTCTACCAATGTGTTCATCAAGGCAAGATCTAACTTTATTATAGAAAGCTCGCTTATTGATTCGTGCTGTAGAATTTCCCTGTTTCCTTTGTTTACAAGAACATTAGAACCTTGACCTGAGCATGTGCGAAAATGTCAGCATTAGCAAACTATATCAAATTGGTACTTCGTTACCTAAAAATATGAATGATTTGGAGCTTTCATTTTATATATTATTTAGCTGCTCAAAGATTCTATTCAATTCTCTAGTTCTCTGCATGAAGGTGCCTACCATTAACTCATCCACCACTTCCTTTAATTTCTTTTGAACTAGATCTTGGTCCTGCATCTACAGGGACATTTTGGCACCCACTGACTTAATGGTAAAACATCACGTGTTTTTTTGTGTCAAGTGTCTTAATTTAATTGAATCTTTATTTTCATGTTGCAGCTTAGCTCGCCAAATTGAAGATGTGAAAGGGGTTCACATCACGAAACAATGGTTTTCTTTTCACTAGGGGCTCTTTACCATAAATCTCACGTGTCTTGTTAGCTTCATAGTTGGTGAGTTTTACCATCAAAAATCAATTAATGTTATGATCACTATTTTACTTGAGAGTCTATCATGCATTAAATTCATTCATTAGTTTGTTGTGGATGCGACTTTCTTGCTTATCTTATTTCCTATCAAATAAACAACAAAATCTGCTTTGGACTTGCCATTTTAAAGTTTCTTTAGCATTACAAAGGCAATATATGTCGTACAGATGTTTTTTTCTAACAACTTGAAGTCACAGACAAAGCAGGTAAACCATGGAACAATGAAAGTGCAATCATCAATATTTGCAAGGTTTCGTGCAGGGACCTGTCACATCCATCCCAATGATTTTAATTTTGTGCATTTCGAGTACTATAGTTCCTAACCATACATCTACAATTTTTTCCCATATACTGAAACTCTTGACTTACATAAATCAAATTCACTCATAAAAATTTTATTTCCTGTTCAAATATATATATTGGCTTTCTCAATTTGACTAAGAGAGCAATCACAAGATAACATGGAAGATTCAGATAACATGGATTTAAAAACATGGGTTCGAACCTTCTAGTTCATGCCCCAAATATATATACATGTGTTTGGCAGTTGTTCTTTGTTTATATCCTTATCACAATTCACTCTATTCTTGAACAATCTCTCTGGGCTATCTTCCTCGATATTGCAATCACAGTAAATGAGACAAACGTTGTGTCATTAAATATCATTGTTTCTTTTTTCATCAATGGGGTTGTTTTCTCATCAATATCACTACTTTTATCATTAATATTGCTATTCTTGTCTCATTAATATTGTTGTTGAGGAATTGATTGTTTTTTAACTTTATTGGGGATATTTATCTAATAGTGAATTAGAGAGACTTTTGTCAGGTTAGCATGATTTTATTGTGTGAAAATTTTAGTTGTTGCCTCTACCTAATCCATGATGATGAAGTCTTAGTGCACTAAAAATCCATTTGTTTATGTTTTTGCATTCTCTTTGGGCCTTGGACATTGAATATTGGTTCAAAGCAATCTAAAGGTTGGCATTAATAAGAGTATTGATCATTTTTAAGTTATTAAAGATTTCTTCATTCTTTTGATAACTCAATATCTTGTGTAGATTTGTCTTGACTATCTCAAGTGCTTAAACATCTTAAATGCAAATTTCTTTGTTTCTTTTTTACTTGTGCAAGAAAAGAGGCCTCTAAGAAACTTTATTGACTTGAAGATAGGAGATTTTGTTGACAAAGGCTGAATTAATTGATGGTTTTTCCAAAGTTTTCCTAAAGAATCAGTGATGCATTGGACTTAAGCAAAAGCAAGCAAAATTGAGTTGCAGACTTGAACTTGAACTTGAACTTGATAAAACCATTTTTTAATGCTTATGGTGATAATCTAGAGCTTCCATCCTATGCTTTAGTTTTCTATTTTAGATCAACTCACATCTTTTTGGTCTCTTAAAAAGAACAATTCAATTTTCATTACAAGGAGCTTAAAATGAATCTTAGAACAAACTTACTAGAGTTGGTTTTCAGATTTAACAATTGAACAAGGCAATCTTTACATTTCCTTTAGTGCTTAAAAAGAAGTTATTATTGCTATGTGGGTTTAAAAAGAACATGTGCTACTTTGTCTTGTAATATTTTACTCAAACTAATGCCATTGAAAAGATGTATGCACTTCTCTCGTGACTCATGGCGATCTTGCGAATCAAAAGGGTTTTTGATGGTCTTAGGTTGAGATAAAGTGATTTCCTCCACACTTCATGCTAGAACTAAAATTGAACAAAACATCTTGCGAATGTGAGTAAACCTATTGCGTGTTTTCTCTCTTTGTTTCTCAACAAAGATCGATTGAGTTACATATATTTTTGCTCACTTTTGTTTATCTTAGAGGGC
Source organism: Sequoia sempervirens (assembly GCA_007258455.2). Taxonomy (NCBI): domain Eukaryota; kingdom Viridiplantae; phylum Streptophyta; class Pinopsida; order Cupressales; family Cupressaceae; genus Sequoia; species Sequoia sempervirens. The sequence continues at coordinate 11,236 of VDFB02196512.1, read as the reverse complement.
CTGCCTTGGGGAAAATGTACTCACCCAAGGGAATGACTCAACTGGTAACACTCTAAAGCCAAGAGTATTTCTAGTCATGATATAAAAGTGGGTACTGGAACAAAGGCCAGTATCATGTGATTGGCTCTGATGAGAAGGGAAGCAATGGTCTCTCGCCTCGATGGGTCAACTCCTACGAATGGAAATTCTAAATTAAAACCCTTGTTGTAGAAGGCCAAAATCCCTATCTATTTGTTGGTACAAGAACGGTCGTTCTGAAGCTGCCCCACACTTTTATAGTTTTTAGTAGAAATGTAAAGTATGCCATGGGAGTTTCATGGGTATTGATGCTTGGCTGCCCTGAGAAGTGAGTGTTGTGGAGGCAAGCTAGTGGGTTCAAGCATCTAACCATTTAGTAAAATTAAGCGTAGATGAACTTGTCTAACTGGGGACTCAACAAATATGAGTATGCCCAATCTAAATTTTGGAAAACCTTTTATAATGGTAGGTTTAAATCCAATTCCAAACTTACAAATCTATCAACCAAACACTCAATGCATGAGTCTTCCACAAAACAACATCATCCCACCAAATCCATACATGCCAAATGTGAATATACCAAGTACAAATTTACCAAACATAAACATTTCAAATCCACACTTGGTGAATTTTGGGATGGATATGTTTTCAAAACACACAAATGTTGTTCAAAGTCCAAACAAGATGTTAACAAGTCCATATATTGATCAAAGTCAAGGTGATACCATGGAAAATTGAAGTTACCTAAAACAAGGCAATGTGATTCCCAACCACAACAACGTTTGAGTTCAACCCATAATGCCAAATCTAAACATCATCCCAAATCAAAACATTGTCCAAAATCAGTTTGTCCATGATCCCATTCAAACACCACAAGTATGCATTCCAAATATGCTTGAACAAAATCCAAATCAACTATATCAAGGGTATCAAGATCAAGATCAAGATCATTTCGCGGAGACAGGTGGCACCTCTTACAAAGAAACAAGTTGACCCATTACTTTCAAAACATCTTTACTCAAAATCCATACCTCTACCATTAACGAGACCTTGAAATCAAAAGGTGGTTATTCACAACTAAAATAAAAGGTAATATACCATGTCAAAGAGGGAGTGAATCAAGATCAACCACATCAACAAATCCAACCTCCACGTCTCGAAGATCAATCACCAAATCTCAAAGATCAATCAACACCTCTCAAGATCAATCAATACAAGGTCAATTTAAAGTACTAATTTCACAAAGTAACAAACAAAAATACACACCACTTGGGAGACCAATCGAATCGGTCACGCAATAGTTGGTACAAGAAAATCTCATCAAAATCCCTATTTATGCAAACTATCAAGAACCCCTAGTAAAACCACCTTGGTATGACAAGAAGCACCTTTGTGAGTATCACAGAAACAAGGGACTTTTACAACAATGGAATTAGTTGATAAAATATATCATCCCAGGGCTTGATTGATCCAAAAATAAAGCAATGGGACAATGATCCAAGATTAACTACTAACGTTCCGGGGTGACGTATCACATTGTTCAAAACAATACGATAAAGTCTTGAAGAATGTTTTATCATAGAATCCGAATCGCACTTATCCAAAAAAGTCAATTTTTTTAGATAAGGCCAGAATCCCTCAACAAATATCGACAATGATCTACTTCAGATGTTAACGTTTATTTGTCATGATAGATCATCGGCAGCAATTAATGTTGAAAATATATCTACATCACTAGCGGAGTTGAGGGACTGCTCTCAAAATTTGATGAAAACGTCAACATCTCTCTCTGCCAAGTATTGAAATGAAGTCTTCCCGGGTTTTATAGGCATCGCTTCATGATTACGAAAATATTCGGAGATCCCCTCAAACCTGGTATAGTCCGGTCCGTTCAAAATCACATTAGGGCCTTTACTGGTGATGTCAAGAACCAACTGTAAGCAATCCATCTGCAAGCTGATCCATGTCAAGAACTTGATCAAAGCATGTAAAAAGCATTCGAATGTTTCAAGATAAATAATTTAGCATCTCCAAAGCTACTACAATGATCTAATGGACACTCTCATATCTATGCAAGATGATCATATCCACATAACACATACTCCTCCATATACCCATGAGATGCTTTATGTGGATGGACACATAGATGATCTTCATTCAGAACGGGATTCCTTTACTCCTAACATTATTATTACCTAAAGGAAGCGGTTATTGAGTTCTGGAAGTGGCTGCATGTATCAACATGGGGTTAGTCTATTCAAATTTAGTGAGGAAATCATGTAGCGAGATATCCATACATTATCCCTCAAGAAAGGAGTAAGGCATATGCGGAGCACAAAGGTGCAGTAATAAACTGAGCAGTACATGGGCTAGTCATTTAATGAATGCTCTTACTGGAACAGAACAATGCGAAACAAGTAGAGATCAAAAGGAATGAAGTTGCTACTACCATACTAGGAACTGGCTTATGTCCTAAAGGCAAAGAGCGCATCAACATAACTGAGGAACAAAGAATCCTTATGATGGAAGTGATTGATGTAATACTACAACTAGCCCGCGTCATGGAGTCTGTCGCACTTCATCATCCACAAATTAGGACCCGAAAACCAAATGTTGAAGTTAAAAGCACAAAAGAGAGCGTCATCAAAAGCAAAGAAACTGAAATATCGGACAAAGTCGATGCACATGGATACCAAAGAAATTTTTAAGGAAGAGAACATCCCATCAAAAAACTCCATTCAAAAGAAACTATGGGAAAAATAAAATGAAAATGTCAATCAATTCGTGAAACCTGTCGAAATTTGTCCTAATTCCATGCACACCTTCATATCAACCCATCATTTTTCATCTTCCCAAGTTTGGAGAGTCAAAGGTTCCAAATTGTCAACTAATCCATCTCCTATCCCTAAACACACTCCATCCACACCTCCGTGCATAATATCCAATTCTTAAATTAACCATGTGTTAGCAACGACCCTTCATCATAAGCATTTAGAAGGCACTCTATCATGATGTGTGCACACAAACAAAGTTAAGTCCAGTATTAGCAAAGTTGATCAAGAATCTCAAAAGTTGTATTGAAGTGCAAGTATCTTAGCAAAGAAGCTTCTTCAAGTAGGCTATCAATGGCACATTATGATAGAAGCATCTACATCAATGCCACAAGGTAATTCAACATGAGCTTAAAATCTTTTGAATAATTTTTTAATCTATCTATGTGTAATTTTTCTAAAGGGATGCTAGTTTTTTCACATACACTATTAATGTAATTGACCATTATTGGCCACTAGAGAAGATAAGTATACATTAATTTAAATTATATCAAATTAAAGATTAAAAAATGCACCGTGAAATGGTTTCTAAATTGTAAATTTGCTTACATTTTTTAAAGGACTTGGAAAGATTTTATAGTATGTATAAATGAAAGTAAGGTTGTTAAGCTTGTTTTCAAACATGAAACATTATCATTAGAGACTTTATTTTAGACATGACAATCAAAGAGGAATTGATGCAAGACAACATACAATCTATTAGTATAAGTTATTATTAAACTAACGATAAAGAGTTTTCATGTAAATGATCAATTTATGTTTTTATATTAAAGTCAAACAATGATCTTATTGAATAGAATGGTCCTTGTATTCAATTTAATATGCTAAAATTCTCCCCATTCACACCTATTGAAAAACTATGTACAACTTTATTATGTGATTAAAAATTAAAACTTTCATGTTGCTCTCATCTTTCAACTTCCGTGTATTGATTAATGAAAGTTATTTATAGCCGATTGGAAAGACTTAGCCTTTATTTTTATGATATAATTTTTCTCTAAGTCACTTTACTTTATACTTCGTAGGCTTCCAACTTATGGTGTAGCATATTTGTTTCTTAAAAAGAATTATTGCATAGAAGACTCTTGTTGGATTCGTATAGTTCAACATAGTATTCTTATTCTTTTATTGATAGGTATGATGGTGCCCATAAATAACATACAATTTATCATTTACATGATAAAAAGAGTAAAAACAACAGTAATATACAAAGAGAAGAATGTTACATCATAAAAAAAATTATATTCATTAATTTGGTTGATACCAAAATGGCTACAACAGCACAGTTTAAATAGATGCATTACAAACTAATAAAAGGAAATTTCCAATCTTTCAAACAAATCACCAAGGAAATAACTAAAAAAACACATTAGAAGGTTTAGTAGCTTTCAAAATAAATTATAGAAACTGTGCTACTATGGGAAAAATTACTTTCCAGCACTCCCCCTTAATTTCGAGCACAAATTCTTTCAACTTTGCAACCAAGTCTTCAAACTCACCCAAATTATTTTCTTCACGATACTTTCAAATTATCTTCAATATTTGTGGATCTCTCTTGAACTCTTCACCAGCTGCTATGGTAGTCCTTCAAGCATTGAGTTATCTCTCTATATGTAGCTTTCCACTTTTCATCATGTCTTGTCAAACCTTCAACCATTTGTTGATCACTATTAGATTTCACATATCAATATTTATATTTAAACAAATCTTTCAGCATACCTGTCAACTTTTGCCAATTTGATCCAAAACTCTAACCACAGTTCAACTGTATGCATCCTATCATACATTCAATCTTCCAATTTCTTTGCCAACAGTTCTTTCAAAATGATTTCTAAAACCACAAATAGCACACAGATGTAGATCCCAACATGTATCTTTTATATGACCTCTATTACAATGGGAGCACTGAATACAAGCATTTCTCAAACAAATTTGCTTAAACTTGGCTTCATAACCGGTTCAATTGGTTCTTTTATTCTTTGTGCATTCTTTCCTAATCCTTCACCTTTATAACCCATTATTCCCATTAATCTCGAACCAACATATTTTTATGACAATTATTACTATTTACATTATCATCTTCACATTCTTCTTCTATACATTCTTCAACAATATCAATATTAGCCATATCATACAAACTACTTGATTTATCAACTTAACAATACAAATCCTCTGTATCACAAGCAACATCACTTATCAATGGCTTTGTCTTTAAACATTTATTTTCTTCTTTCAACTTTGATAATTCTTCTTTTAGTAAACAATTTTCTTCTTCTAACAATTTCAATTTTCCTTAAAAATCATCTTTCATTTTCTTAACCTCATCAAAAAATTTTAATTTTTCTTCTAATTCTTCATTCTTTCTTTTAACATTACCCAATTCCTTTCACATACAGACTCATATGTCTCCATTTTCAACTCCTTTATTCTTTTTATAAATTCAAAATTATCATTTTTAACTTTCATCAATTCTTCCTACAAAATTTAATTTTCTTTCTTAACACGTTTACCAACTTTACCCATTGAAAATGATTAAAATTCACATGATTTTATGTCTCTCCACTCTTCTTACCACAGTTTCTCCTTTGATCGATTAAATCTAACAGCTGTGGCAGTATATTTGAAACCCTTGCTGCAATTTTCTTTAGCTCTAACTTAAATCTTCATTTGACATTTGCAATGAATAGAACTGCGATTCTGCAATCCTTTAACTAAACAATAACTGCAATCTACAAAACCATACCTCAGTCGATCTCCTTTAATCTCCTCTCTTTAGGTCTTCTTTACTCTTCTCAAACAATTTTGGCTTCTTGATTTTCTTTGGCTGCAATTTCCTAATAATAGACTTGGATCTGTGAATAAAAACAACAATATTACTTGGAAATTACCTTGCATTTCTAAGACAACTGGAACTTTTTAAGACCTTAGTCTTCTATATCACCAACTTCCTCTTCAATAATTAGTTCAAGCTACAAAATTTGTTTGATCAACTTTAAAAAAAAAAAAACAACAATCCACTTTCTGACTGAAACAGTTATCTCAATGCCACTCTAACAACAGCAATGATAATAACACCTTAAAAGCATTTGTCACTTGTAATGTATGATTCAAATTCTAAGCAACGCCTGGCATAGAACAGCGATCTCTTCTCCCTTTAACAGCATATGTTTTCAAGACACGAATCAATCTCCTTTAGCAACTTTGCATGGGAACAAGGGCTTTGATCCATGTTGGCTTCTTTCATGTGATTTTTGCAGGTTCATTACAATAGCAATTCCATGACTTTCAAATCCCCTTCTGGTCAGTGACTTCTCATTCCCTTAATCTGTGGCTTCAATCTTTTACTAGCTCTCAACTTCTTAACCTAGCTCTGATACCAATTTGATAGAAAGAGCAAAAACAACAGTAATATACAAAGACAAGAATGCTACAGCATAAAACATATTATATTCATTAATTTGATTGATATCAAAATGGCTACAACAGCGCAGTTTAAATAGATGCATTACAAACTACTAAAAGAAACTTCCAATCTTGCAAACGAAGGAAATAACTAAAGCAACACATTAGAAGGTTAGACAGATTCCAAAATAAATTATAGAAACTGCGCGAGTAGTACCGGAGAAATTACTTTCCAACATTACATTCTAATACAAACTCAGATGATACAAGGAATCTTCTCTTTGTAATATGAAATATTGGCTAATGCTGCGATTGATTTAATAAAATATCTTAAAAAAACGTTAAAAGTAATGGCATCGAACCTTCCACTTAGTCAAGAATTGTATAAATGGTCAATAATTACATTCAGAAAAATTCAACGCCTTGCACTCCTCGTCTGTATTCACTGTAGCAATAAACCCTTGAAGTATTTCAGCATATTTTAAGATTACGATGCTCTGTGTGTACGAGTGTTACTATCCATCTACTTCGGAATGAAAACCACATTCTAGTTCAGAACAAGGAGCATCGAATTCCTCCAGATTATATGGAAAGCGCATATAATTGTAGGATTTGAAACGGGGATAAAATAGAAAACAAACAGATATTTTATATAGATCAAAGCATTACATGAATACTCTAAGCTTCTACTCATTCATAAACAAACATTTCAATGGTTGAGCTGCCGCTCAATACCTGGAGCTGCTGCTCCTTGACAGAGACCATTACAACTTACATTCTGGCAATTGCTTGAGCTTCTGCTCATTGACAACCATACACCTATTACATCTCCTTACAGCTTACGGAGCTTCAGCTCTTTCTTTTACACACACGATTACAGACTTTTGAATTCCTTACAGCTCTTGAGAGCTGGACTCTTGAGAGTTAATACAACTCACCATACACCTTACAGCTCTACGGAGCTGGACTCTTCTGACAGAGTGATTACAACAAAGAAGACTCTAACAATATATAGAGAACTATGCATCAACGGAGGCGAGGTAGCTATACATAGAATAATATACTCCATAACACCCAGAAAGCGTGTGGGAGCCTGCAGTGAGTTAATGTCATATCATTTCAATAAAATCTTAGTAAAAAATCTGACTTCTCAAATTTGTTTTTAATGCTGATACGGAGGGCTGATACGAAGTATGTTGGGGAGAAAGGTTCAGCTGGAGGAGTTAATAATGTAAGCGAGATTATATTTCCAACAATAATGATTGCAGTGGATGAGTATCGAATCTCCTCCAACTTCTGACGATAATCTTTATTACTGTGAATCTCTGCAATTGCTGACGTAGAGGTGCAAGGCTTGGAAACTCTCTCAACACAGAACGCCCATTTATGAATAACTCTCGAAGCCTTGGAAACTCTCTCAACACAGAACACCCATTAATGATATTATTCTCAGATTCTCACAGTAACTAAATATAAGCATATCCAGCGTTAAAAGTGAAGAAAGAAGTTGGAGCTCCCTCTGGAACAGTTGAGACCACAAGCGTGTTAGTATGCTTTGGATACTTATTTCTTTCATGAGCATCATTTCTACTTAAATTCAAAGATAAAGAGCTACCAATTGAAGATTTGATTGACTGTGACTTGATTTTATCAAACCATAATGCAAAACCATGAAGGGATGCTGTATTCAAGGAACTCAATTTTAGATCTCCAGTACTGGTAATGTAAAATCTAAACCCAAGCAAACAGTTAAAAACAAAATACAGAAGAAGCACAATTCTTTTACACACAAACACAGGAGCTTCATATTTCTGTGATAATAAAATTCATTAAATCTGATCTCTCTTTATAGAGGTTTTGCATAACCAATACCTAATATGGTTCGTGCATGCATTGAACCCAAAATAGAATGCCTAAACATAAGACTGCATATACAGTCAACATGCAGATACACACAGTTATTAAAATTAATTGTTTACAAATTTTTTTTTGCATGGAATCTTGGGTGAGGCGAGGCTCATGCATAATTTTCCAACAGGTAAATGACTTTGATCAATCGTTAACGTTTTATTAGAAGAAACTAATATTTCCCTTCGGGATGATGTTGCTTACTGTAGTACATTTGTTCTTTTATTTTTGTTTTCCTAAGATTCAAGGCTTATCAGATATGTTAGTGTTGGGGAGAGCACACGCAATAGACATGTTCACAAAAGATGGAAGCAAACTGAAGGGCAAAAGCGATATTGGATTGAATTTTTATGAGCGGAACCAGAAGGCTTTCATTCGACAAAATAGACCAGATTATAAATAGGCTGCAACGTTATGGCGCAACGGAAGGCAAGAATGTCTTGTATTGGTTTCCAGCCACAAGGAGAGAAGAACACAATAAGGAATGACTACATGCATGTAGTAATTTTTTGCTGCATGGTCGGGTAGGGTTTTATGAGTTTGTTGTTAAACCCTAAAAAATGTGTTAATTTCAGCCTCCAAGCAGCTTTCACTTTTTCAATCGGGAAAAAATGACTTTCTGACGGGAGATCTCTTCAAGTTTGAAAGGGCTTTTAAATATTTGGACAAGTCTTGCAAATCATGTCTTTTATGAATAAGATTGTGGTAAATTTTTGAATAATATGTATTAATAGCACAAGCATGTTAGTCTGTTTTGGATACTTATTTCTTTGATGAGCACAATTTCGACTTAAATTGACAGATAAAGATCTATCAATTGAAGTTTTAAGTGACTGTCACTTGATGTTGTATATTTTCCCAAAAAGACATCAAACCATAATGCAAAACCATGAAGTAGCTGTTTCCAACTACTCGCTTATACAGTAAATGGCTCTGCTAAGATATTTTCTCCTGTAATTGTTTCAATACAAGGTTCTTCAAATGCACATGACTTCCCAAATGGTAACATTGCAGACATGTTAACTCCATAAACATTTATGCCATAAATTGATACTTTCATCATATCCGTCAGCGTGTGTAACCGGTGCCATGTACATTGTTGCATGAGAGGAGAGAATTAGACCTCCAGGTTTTAGCCAGTGGTCTGTTGCAATAATTACACTAGAGAACATGGTCTCATAGAGAACCATATACCCCATACAATCTCCCATGAAGGACAATAGCCCTATCGGTTAAGTTATTTGCCTTCACAACTTCTGCTCCTTGCACTTTAATTAAATCTTTTTATGCTCCAGCTAATGCACAAAATATTTACAGTATTCCAAAACATAGTGCAGATTTCAAATTGAGTTCCTTGAAGACAACACCCCTTCATGGTTTTGAATTATGGTTTGATGTTTCTTTGGGAGAATATACAAAATCAAGTGACAGTCACTTAAATCTTCAATTGATAGCTCTTTATCTATGAATTTAAGTCAAAATGATGCTCAGCACAGAAATAAGTATCCAAAACATACTAACACGCTTATGCTATTAATACATAATGTTAAAAAATTTACCACAATCTTATTCATAAAACACATAATTTGCAAGACTTGTCTGAATATTTAAAAGCATTTTCTTTTTTTTTAGCGTTTAACAACAAACTTATCAAACCCTACCTGCCCATGCAGCAAAACTAATTACATGTGTGTACTAGTCGTTCCTTCTTGCGTTCTTCTCTCCTTGTGGCATTTGGAGACCAGTATTCTTGTCTTCTGTCACATCTTACCACTTCAGCCCATTTATAATCTAGTCTATTTTGTCGAATGAAAACCTTCTAGTTCCGCTCATGAAAATTGAAACCAATATCGCTTTTGCCCTTCAGTTTGCCCCATCTTTTGTGAAATGTCTACTGCTTGTTCTCTCCCCAACACTAACAGATCCGATAGCCTGAAATCTGAAGAAAACAAAAATAACATTATCATCCAAAGGACCAAACTAGATTCTTGAAAAAAAATGCCAACAATCCAAAGGCATTTAAAATTCAACTAATATTTACGCAACTGGGTATCACAGATAACCCTAAAGCCGATGGTAAACAAAGAAGGTGGATGCTATAAATAAGCAGAATGTGGGAGTAGGAAAAAACCCTAAAAATGTATCACGTGAAAGGAATGAGTCCTACAATAATGGAATATTAAATAAGTTACTATGTAGGTTAAGGTGGATGTGCCTATTCTAAGGCGGCTATTCTCCCTTAAAAAATGAAATGTCAAAAACCTATCAAAGCATAATAAGATTAAGAAAAGAATGATACCATATATAACATGATAGAAATTATACATAGAGCCGATAAGGGAACGGGTAACGGTGCCCTCAACATCAAGGGCTTATGTGTTTTAAAAAAATTGTTGCTTCAATAAAAAATAATATTTAAGTAAATTTAACTTAAAATAATACTTTTTGTTATAAAAATAATATAGCTCTTGCATAATTTGGAATTAAAATAAATAATTGTAAAATAAATAAATAAAATAATTATATTTTATTATTATATTATATATTTATTATTGTATAATTTATTATTATATATGTTTATAGTGTAATTAAATTTGTATTAATATTTTATAATAATTATTACATTAAAATATATTATATTATATTATTATATGTTTATTATTATATAAAAATGTTTATAATATTATTTTATAAATAATATTATATTAATTTATAAAGTTTAAATTAGTTTGGAGGATATTATTATTATTAACGTATTTTATTGTTATTTTATTATTATATTTTTACTATAACATTATTATATTATTCTATAATACTATATTATTACAGTATTAAAATATTATGTTTTTGGTAACAAAAGTAGGGGAAAAAGCCCTTGAACCCAATCAAAAGTGGACCAAGGCCTATATTAGCAAAATTAGAATAGGGGAAAAAAAACCAACCATCACCTTAGAGAAAGACCAATCCCTAACAAAACAAACCAGTAGAAAGTACAAACTAGTACCAAACAAAAACCCAAAACACATAATCGAGTCGAAAAGATGGAGGGGCATGTAGGCCCCGACATGATGAAGTTC
>VDFB02196511.1:0-40254 GCA_007258455.2 Sequoia sempervirens | reverse complement strand
ACATGTGTGGGGCTCAATTGCTTATCTTTGCTTTTAATGACTTCTTTTTACCAAATACACTTTCTTGATTATGTTTCAAACTAAAGATGTCCTATGTCAAAATTCCTTTTCTTCTCACAAAGTGTTGTGTGGGAGTTCCAAGAAATTGAGGCAAAGGGATTTCCTAGGTTAACCCTAGTTAGAGCAAATGACGATATAAATTCAAGTGATGAGAAACCTCTAAGGACATAATCCCAAGGGAAGGCAACAACACTTAAATTCGTCAAAAGGTATTTGCTCTATCAAAAGGGGTTTGAAATTGGCATGATCATGTTTAAGTGTTTGTTTGCAAAATGTTTTCGAATACCCACTGTGTTTTCAAACAAAGAATACTTACAAGCCCTATGGATGTGATAGACAATGCTTGTTGAGTCCCCACTTGGACAAGTCCAGCTACGCCTACTTTTAGCGGATGGTTAGATGCTTGACCCCACTGGCTCCCCTCCACGGCACTCACTTATACGGGGCAGCCAAGCATCAACACCCATGAAACTCCCATGGCATGCTTTCCATCTCTACTAAAAGCCGTAAAATTGTGGGGCGGCTTCAGAACGACCGCTCTTGCACCAACAAACAGATTAAGGATTTTGGCAAATTCTAACACATAGGTTCTAGTAAGGACTTTCCGTTCGTAGGAGTTGACCCAACGTGGCAAGAGTCCCCTTTCGGATCCATCTTGTCGGAGCCAACCGCGTGATTATGGCGTTTAACCAAAATCCTCATTTATATCCCGGCTGGAAATACTCTTGGCTTTAGAGTGTTACCGGTTGAGTCGTCGCTTGGGTGAGTACTTTTTCCCCAAGGCAGGCCCTCTAAGATAAACAAAAGCGAGCAAAGACACAATCCGTACCTCGATCGATCTTTGATGGCACAAAGAACGAGAATGTACGCGAAAATGCCCCTACTCACACTCGCACAAGATTGTTCAATTTTTAAACCCAAAATGAAGTGTTTTAAAGCAATAAAATGTATTTTGAGTGTTTCTCTTGCACCCTAGATCGCACGAAGCGCAAGGGGAGAGGATACGCACTCAAAAGACAAAATAACACAATCAAGCACTTGTTCGTTTTAGCCTCAAAGCAATGATGACTTCATTTTAAGCACCAAAATCAAGTGTGAAGTTTGCCTTGTTCAATTTTAAACCAAAACGAAATCTAGTAAGTTTGTTCTAAGGTTCGTTTTAAGCCCTTTGCAATGAAAATGAAATTGTTCGTTTTAGCCCCAATTGAAAACTAATGTTCTAAAACGAAAAGGAAAACAATTTCATGAAGTGTTGATCAAACACTTAAAGTGTTAAAAAAACACATTGTGTTTTCAGAGAAAAAAAAAAAAAATCTTCCCCTCCTTTCGTTTTCGTTTTGTGAAGTAGTTTTAAAGTGTTAAAAAACACATTGTGTTTTCAAACAAAAATCTTCCTCCTCTTTTGCTTTGCACCTTTTCGCCTTCGTTTGCTTTTGTACCTACAAGATGGAAAATAAAGTAATGTGAGACCAAGTTATTCAATTAACTTAAATGATTTCACATAATCACACATTAATAAGGGCCTTGATTTCAATAAATGTAAGGAAAGACTTAATTTGATTTGTTTTGTTGCAAAGGGTTTAAAATTGAACCTTACAAACTTAATAGTTTTTTGATTTTGGACTAAAATTGAACAAAACAAAAAAAAATGAAGTGTAAGTTGATTTAAAACAGAAAATTAAAGCGTAAAACGAAAGCCTTAAGCATTAAAAAATGCTTTGTTGATTTCGAGTGTTAATGTTCAATTTCGCTTTATCTCCAAGATTCTTCAAATATCACCCCTAGCAAACTCCTTATGCAAAGGAAAGTCCCTCCTACAAGATAAAAAAAAGATAATTATGCGAGGATAAAGAAAAGAAAAAGTTTTAGGCATTAACTTCAAATAATAGAATGATTTCAAAAGACTGAAGATTAATTATTTTGAGCTAATATATGAACAAACTTTAAATCAAATCTTATTGGAAGTAGACAACTTTCTAAAAAAAAGTCCAACCGCCTCCCTGTGTATGATGTGATATTTAATTAACCGCGGGGTGCTCATAGCCGCTGCTTGATTTTAGGTTCTCTGTTCGAGGGTCTACTTGCCATGCTTGTGGCTTCAGGCAGAAAATCTTTGTCATGATGGCATCTTGATTGTCATTGACTGAGCTTTTAACCATATTCAAAATGACAGTCGCCATCAAATCAACCAACTGCAAGATCACATTTATTATCAAGATTTATGTTCCCTGCAAATAGCCAGGTTAGAGTCAGAAAAAAATTGAATACTCTTACGCTCAAAAAGACGGCTAGATTCAGAAATTAATGGAGACCAAATCGACTCAAGCCTGTTGAACTTAAATGCACATAAATAAACATATTGCGTGTGTTGACAAACAAAATATGCATCAGGCACAACGGACTATGTTCAGGCGTGCGGACTGTATGGGCAGCGAGCTATAATATCTCTGATTCACACCGTTTCCTATTAATTATTCGAAGCTATAGGTAAACATTTCTTATTAAATGCTACCAGTTCCTTCTCCTGCTGCGTGCTTCTTAAAATAGCTCATCCCCTCATCCACTATTCTTTGTGGCTGTAATGAAGACGTCCCATCGAAATCATATCACTATCGGTCTAAAGCTAGCTTTGTAAATTGTGAGTGCGTCCATTCAGAAGGGGATCATGATGTAGAAGGTACCATTCTACATGTCTAACATGGAAGTATTGAACAGGATCATCGACTGTTGGACAGAAAGACAAAAAGAGATGTTAGCCGATAGAAAGTGATTGCAGGAAGCAAACTTCTACTGTTATCTGACAGAGAGAAATGAATGCAGGATCTGCGCACTGTCCTCATTTCCCGTGTCGACAATCATCCTGGAGGCTTTCTCTCAATTCCATTGGAATGGGAATTTAGTATGCAGTTGCTAGACGGACGGGCTCCACAGCCTTTTAACGTGGCGTACTAATGTTTGCTAGCGTCCTCACTGCCTTCGCTCTAGATGTATAGACAAACATGAGATTTGTTTAACAGAATGTGGGAACATGGACAAGCACAAGAATCGTTTAACAAAATGCCTTGAGGAGACGCGAAGCACAGACAAGGCACTTCAACTATTCGACAGTCTAATGTGGAAGCAAAGACAAGGCGCGTGAACTCTGTTTGATAGTCTAATGGTGGAAGCGGAGACAAGGTATGCGAACTGTTTGATAGAAGGCAGTAGCAAACAGGTCTGACAGAGGGCAGCGACCAAAGTTGCAGCTTAAAGCCGTGGATCTTACGGTGAACAGATTCAGCTTAAAGTCACTGTTGTCATGCGCTTGGACTATCTCACCCTAGAACAATAAATCGGAACAGGAGTGCAGACACCTGATTTTATATGTTGGACATACTGTTCAAATGCAAACCGAACAATAAGGCCCACTAAATAGGGCGCGATAGCAGTAGATGTTGTTGCCCCTGTCCACAGCCACAACAAACTAAGGGATATAAGTGGCAGGAGCACACTGAGAACCAATGTTTCTATTGAAACAACTTTGTACCCCTAGAGCTTATTTTTGATGCTTCTCTTGTCTGGTAAGGGTTGGAAACAAGGCTTCTGAACGCGATCTGTAACAAGAAGGAAAACAACAATCCCACCATAGAAAACAACCTCTGTAAAGGAGAGTATCAGAATTTTTTTTTAGAATAATACCAAATGGACGCACCCTTAGCTTGTTGACACAACAGTTTAGTTGGTTATTCAGAATCTTATAAAAGAAATCGAATAAAGTTTCCAAAAGACTGTATTAAAAAAGTATGTCCTGTGTAATGAACGAGAATCAGAAAGAGGAAAAATGGGTGATTCAAAAGATTATATAGCAATTTCAAAGCATTTGTCTCAGAGAAATGTGAAGCACAGACTAGGCACGTGAATTTTTTTATTTTTTTATTTTGAGCGAAGCACTCACTGTGTGAGAAAGAACGCATAGAGACAGCACATTGACCATTGGATTGAATGCCAAAAGGAGATGTTTTCTATAATTGCAGGACATGCGCAAGATGATTTTGTTGAAAAGACTTTTAGAAACTTTCATGGTCTGCAACATTTACATGATATGCATCAAACAGATTTAAATGCTGAAAGCTAAAAGATGATAAAAATAAATGCAAATAAGGCATTGTCATCTAATGATTCTTTCACAGCCTTCCTTAAATCAAATTATAACAGAAAGCATTTTTTTTTTTTGGTTCAAATCTGACAAAGAAATATGATTTGATATTTCTCAATTCAGGAAATTTAGGTTTCAAACCAAAAAATGCTTTTAGAACTACACACAATTTATCTCAAAGCAGCCTGCCCTCCTTCTAGCGCCATTTTGTGGATGTCAAAATCTGCAAATGGTTAGTTTAAAACAAAACAACATTTTAACATCCCTATGAAATAATGAAACATATCAATCATGCAATAAAATGGAACAATAGAAACTAAAGAATGCATATGAAAGACATGATCCAACTCTATCTCATAGTGGATTGGTGTCACATGTGCTAGTGACCCTTTCCCAATCCATGATAAAAAGCTCAAGATGATGAAATGCTATGAAGATGGTGGAGATGATAAATGGACAAGATAAGTTCTCAAAGAGAATGACCTTGCATCAAGTTGTATAGATGATAGATTTGTGAAGAGATTGTGAAGATTGTCCAGGATTTTCTTGAGGATGAAACCTGTATTTAAAGATTTTCAAAATGCCAAATGTTGAAGAGGGACCAATGTGGGATAAAAATCAAGCCAATGATAGAAGGACACTTGTCACCATGTGATTGATGGATGTGTGTGCAAGATTTGGGAAGAGTGCCCAAGAGGGGGAAAATTTGAATTCAAATTTTGCCATAAATGCTGAGAGGGGGACAAGGAAAAACAGCAATAAATGCCCTGTTTGACTTGTCATGTTGAGGGAAAATGATGTTTTTAATAAATCAATAAAATTGATTTATTGTGCAAGTGGCTAGTCTAGATAATGCAAGTGGGATGGGATTAGCCTTAGATTAGGATTAGATTAATTTAATGATGATTATGCTGATTTAATGCTGATTAATTGATTTGACTTTTTGGACTTTGGAAAATGATCTAAGATTTGATTTAAATGGCTTTTTGATTTATTTAATTAAATGGATAATGCAGGATGAAGGTTGAATGCTAAGATTTATTTGATAAATGAACTTATTTAATGAATGGATGAAAGTGATGAATTTGCCTAGTGTAAGAGCTAATTTGACCGAATCTGATCGAATGCACAATGTGAATTTTGCATGTCTACAACACCTAGCAAAATCTTCAAGCCAACATGAAACCCTCAGATCTAGGAAGGAATCTACAACACTAGAGCTCTAATACCATGTGGGAGTAAATGGTGACTCCCCAAAACCCCCAAGAATAGTTTCTAGACCAAAACAACGTCGACAAGACAGAGAATGACAAGAAAACTTTCTTCAACAATGCAAGATTGAATATTGGTTGAATATGCTTGAATGTACATGAGATTCCTTGCTTATAAAGGAAATATAGAGAGATAGGATTAAATAAAGGAAAGATAGAGAGATAGGATTAAACAATATCATGAAAATTTTCTTAATCATATAACATGAGACAACTAACAAACTAACTACCTAGGAATCAAGCAATACTAGCTAGATAAGATAAGTTCTAGAAAATACAACTAAGACTTCTAGAAAGAATATTTTATCCTAATTAAACTTAACATGTGAATATGTCCCCTAATTATCTAATGAATGAATTAGCTAGGTACAAGACATTAATTCACACCAACATAATCCTTCAATAATTTCCTACAAAGGTGGAGACAAAGAGCTAGTAAGAGCAAGTGGCCCATTTCTGAAGAACAAAAAGTAGGGATCATCATAGAAAATGACATAGATTTATCCTTCTAGTTAAAGATGCAATGTGTCACCACTTATGATGAGCTTATCCCTAGGGCCCTCAACATTGAGAGAGCCCTAATCTCATAGGGAACCACACAAGAATATAAAGACAACCACCAATCTACCAGTTCTAACAATAAGCCCCATGTGTGGGATAAGAATGAGAACATAACAAATGATGGCATCATTGATGCTAAAGTGTTCATAAGTGCTCCAAGGAAAAAGACCAATCAACCAACCAATGCATAGCAGACCATACAACAAACCACCACACCACCACAAAATAAGCAAATCAATAACATCACCACCCAACAAAGAGGACCACCTAATAAGAATAACTACCCAAAATGAAAATACATACCATTAGGGGACCACCTTGGTATAACAAAAGGGATCTTTGTGACTTTCACAAGATCAAGGGACATAAAACGTCAAGCTATATGAAGCTAAAGAAAATTATCCAAGATCTCATCAAAAATAGGGATGTAACTATCGATGTACCAGCAAGTAACCAAGACCTAAAGATATACAAGAACCTAATGCTAGATCATAACATAGGAAACAATAATGGCAAGGGGAAAAATTACACTAATGTGGGGCATGTATATTCCAATGTGGTTGCCTCTTGTGACAATTTTGTAACAGTTGTCATCGTCAAAGGACCTAGTGCAGAGTGTGGAGTCAGCACATGACATGGAAAGGTCACAATCCAAGGATCTTCATCACAATCTAGGGTACAACCTACATTTCTGACATCAAACCCTAGTAACTACAACCTCCTCGACCAGTTAAAGAAAACCCCTACATAGATCTCCATCCTAGAATTATTGAAGTTATCCCCCGCACATAGGAATATATTAGAAAATTCCTTATCAACTTTTTTTGTACCTAAGAATATTAATACAAAGTAGTTTCAAGCTAAAATAGGGCATATCACCACCCCCCATCTTTTCACCTTCTCAGAGAAAGACCAACCAACACAATCATCACATAATCGCACTTTACACCTTGAGGTCATTGTTCATAAGAATAAATTTAAAAGAGTATTAATAGATAGAGGTTTTGATCTAAACATTTACACCCTTTAGTTAGTCAAAAACTTGGGTTACTCAAAGGATGCTATTGAAAATACAAAGGGTGTAACCATAAGGAAATACAATGATCAAGAATGGGTGTCTCAAGGCATCATCAAGTTATCTATCCAAGTGGGACTTGTCATTGTTGAAACCGCATGCCAAGTTCTAAAGCTTGGCCTTCCCTACAACATCCTACTTGGTCGACCATGGATTCATTCCATGCAAGTTGTAGCTTCCATGTACCACCAATGTGTCAAGTTTCCTTTTGAGGATAAAGAAGTTATCATCCATGGAGATCTTGAGCCCTTTTACTACTATAAGAACCTTGAGGTTAAATTCTACAAGATCCCCCAAATACCTAATAATGATGAAGAGCATACATCCTTCTCCTCATTTGTTGACCTATCTTCCCTTGCATCTACCTCAGAATCCAAAACACCCATTGTGCAGAATATACCCAACATTAAGGAAACAATCAAGGATAATGGTTGTGGAGATTATAATCTGAATAAGGATACTTTTTTTTTGGGAGAACTACCTCTTTCCCCTAAATCTCATGGAAAACCCTAACCTCTCAGCAAAGTGGCTGAAACATTAAAGGTAGAATCCACTACCTTCACCAAGTGGGGGGACTTCAACAAAGAGGATGTCAATGAGGAAGATATTTCTAAATTGCTCTATCATGACAACTTACCCATGCCTATTTTTCCAATGGAAGATGATAATAAAGGATTACAACTAATGATGGGATGGGGGTATAACAATAATGAAAAGTTGGGACAAAATTACAACGGTTTTGCTAAAACCCATTGTTTTTTAGAGATGTCCAAAGAATCTTGGCTTAGGATGTACTACTAGCAAGGTGATGCTTATTAGCAAGGGTACTTCTAATAAACAGGTTGAAGCTTCATCTTGGTTACCAACATCACGTGATACTACCTTAGATGACTTCCCCCTTGATGTTGTTGACTTGTTTGAGGATACCTTTATCTTTATGATAACCACAACATATTTTACCCCAAACAACCAAACCACTAAATTAAATATAGTATACCCCGAACTGATTGACTGGGACCAACAAGGACTGCCAATTTTGGACATGTTTGAAAACAATGAAGCAATCTCAAAATTTATGGGACTCTGTGACAACTTTCCATGTGGAGATCATAAAGTAGGATTTGACATAGAGCTAGACACACAGGTGTACTGTGGGGAAACAATTGAATCCCTTAGTCACAAAATTGATGACATGAGAATAACATGTAGGTCTTTAAGTGAAAACCACACTGTGGCACTTTCAAATCACAAAATAGTAAAAAGAAAGGATGCATCCAACGATGAAAACCTCTCTGAGGAACTAGAGGGCGAGGGATTCAATCTCACCCAAAGTGCAGTACATCTAGAAAAATCAGCAGGGTTGGAAGAGAAAGAAAATCTAGTGAATGTGGGAATGGAGGAGGCACCTAAGATAACCTTCTCTGTTGAATCATTATTAGATGGAGAATAGAAAAACTTGGCAGAATTCCTTAAAGAGCGAAGAGCAAAATTTGCATGGTCCTACACGGATATTCCTGGAATCAATCTTGAAGTGGTTGTACATCACTTAGCAGTTTATCGTGAAGCAAAACTAGTGAAACATAAATTGAGAAAGATGCACCCTCATATAGCACTACTGGTTAAACTATAATTATAGAAGCTCCTTGGTATCATATTCATTTGACCAATCGACTATCCTGAGTGGGTTTCTAACCTGGTACCAATCTCCATACCTACTGGGGGCATCAAAATATGCACAGACTTCAGGGATTTGAAAAAAGCATGTCTAGAAGATGATTTTCCTCTTCCAAACATTGATATCATTGTCAATTTAATAGTAGGACATGAAATTATACCACTCATGGATGGATTTTTGGGCTATAACCAAATCATGATCGCTAAAGAGGACCAATATAAAACTATATTCATTTTTCTATGAAGAGCATACTACTAGAATGTGATTTTGTTTGGGCTAAAGAATGCTAGAGCAACATATTAGAGGTTGACGACCCTAATCTTTCATGATATGATCCATAAAATAGTCAAAGAATAAGTGGATGTTATTTTGGCCAAATCAAAGACAAGAAAAGAACAACTAGAGGTACTGGGACCAATCTTAAATAAGCTCAAAGAGTATAAGGTATGACTGAATCCGAAAAAGTGTGTCTTTGGGATAATATCAAGCAAGCTTCTTGGATACATAGTGTCACAAAGAGGGATTGAGATAGATCCAACAAAGGTTAAAGAAATTCTAGACATGGAGCCACCACAAACATTGAAACATATGTGAGTTCTACAAGGAAGATTATAATCCATTAGGAGATTCATCACATAGTTGTCAAATAAGATCCACCCTTTCATTCACCTTCTTCATAAAGGAATAACATATAAGTGGAATGAGAAATGTGATGAATTCTTTTAGAAAATCAAGGACTATCTATTATCACCACCTATTCTCATGTTGATGATACCAATCAATCCTTTGATCTTGTACATCTCGGTCACCTAAGCAACACTAGGTTCTCTTCTAGCCCAACACAATGAAATGGGAAAAGAAAGAGCCATCTATTATATCATAAGGACCTTGGTAGGATATGAAATGAATTACTCATCCATTGAGAAGGCATGCCTAGCAGTGGTCTTTTCTTCACAAAAAATTAGACATTACATGCTTTCACATAATTTCAAGCTTATTGCTAAGATCAACCCATTAAAATATTTGTTGGCTAAAGTAAATCTCACTAGGTGAATGGCCAAGTGGGTAATGATCTTAACAAAGTTTCACATAGAATATGTAGAGTGAAAGGAAATAAAAGGATAGGTCATTGCATACCAACTAGTAGAGTCACCCATTTATGTAGAGAATCCCTTGGTATCTGAGTTTCTTGATGAGATGATCTTTCTTGTTAATACAATGGATCAATGGAAAATGTACTTCAATGGATCATGTACCCAACATGGATGAGGGGTGGGCATCCTCTTTATCACCCGTCAAGGTGACTATATTCCAAAGTCCTACTGGCTATCTTTTCCATGTACCAACAATATTGTTTAGTATGAAGCTCTAATAACGAGGTTAAGAATAGCAATCTAGTGGCAGATACAGGAGTTAAAAGTCTATGGGGACTCATAGTTGATTGTTAACCAAGTCAACGATGACTACCAAACCAAGGATGATAAACTCACTCCTTCCAAGAAGATGCTAGAAATTCTTAAGGACTTATTCATTGATATAACCTTTGAGAAAATACCCCACGTAAACAATCGAGCAATCAATTCCATGGTGACAATTAGGTCTCTATTAGACATGCCACACAACATCCTTCAATGTGAATTCTTGGTAGAACATCTTCTTGTATCAGCTTTCAAAATACATGAATCTAAATTTGTGTGTGTGATCATCAGTCCTAGTCCCCCATGGTATCACAATATATTCACCTTAGTAGAGGTACCCTCCCATCTAATATCACTTCCAACCTTAAGAAAACCTTTGTTAAAAAGTCATCCTGATTCCTCACCTTAGGTGATCCCTATATCATAGAAACATCAAGGGGACATTTTTATGATTTCTCAACCAATAGGAAGCCTTGACCACCTTAACAGAAGTACATGAATGCATTTGTGATTCCCATACTAGTAGTATTACCTTATCCAAGAAATTTTTGAGGACAAGATATTACTAGCCAACCATGGAATAGGAGGCTCTTCAGTATGTGCAAAAATGTATCTAGTGTCAAAAGCATTGAGACTTTATCCATGCTCCAGATCAAGATTTACACTAATGGTCTCACCTTGACCTTCCTCACAATGGGTACTCGACCTCATAGGAAAGATTACCCCCACCTCATCTTATGGCCACAAATTCATCATCACAACCATTAAGTACTTTGCAAAGTGGGGGGAAGTTATCCCTATGACTTATATAATGGGGAAACAGATCTCCAAGTTCATCCTAAACTACCTTATTTGTCATTATGGTGTTCCATAATCCCTTACCTCAGTTAACACTACACCTTTCAAAAATTCGGATGTAAGAGAGTTATGCCAACAATTCAACATCCAACATCAATTCTCTACCCCCTATTACCCCTATGGTAATGGTCAAGCTGAGGCTACAAATAAGACCATACTAAAAAATACTAAAAAAGATAGTCAATGAAGATAGTTGTGACTAGTATCCACATGCCTATAAGTGCAACCCCCTTTTCTCTAGTCTATGGATCAGAATCCATCCTTCCCATAGAGGTCGAGCTCCCCTCACTGTGAGTTTCACTACAAAATTTGATTGTTGATGAAGAATATAGGGTGTCTCGGTTGAATGAGTTAGAATTCCTAGATGAGTGATGTCTTGATTCCCTAAATCATTTTCAATCATACCAAAAATGATTGAAACAAAGCTACAACAAGAAGATCAAGATTCAGTCTTTCTAGGTGGGAGATCTAGTCCTCAAGTAAATTCAAAAGAATGTTCCAAATCAAGATAGTAAAGGAAAGTTTGAGTCCAACTAGTTGGGACCATTTGTTGTCACAACAAGCTATGGATCAAGAGCTTATCAATTATCAATTCCTGAAGGAGAAACCTTGTAGGAACCAATTAATAGACTATATCTCAAAAAAAATTATGCCTAGGCTTGAAAGGTGTAAATCCAAAAAATTAAAAATAACAAAAATCCAAAAAAAAAGAAAAAGAATTAAAAATGATAAAGAAAAAAATCATCCTCTAGTGAAAACCACTTTAGTGGTACTTTGGGAAAATGCCTTGGTGAAAACCTAGCAAACAGATGCCTTGCATAAATAAGCACTTTCATTTATCATTAGCTATATTAGCTTATTCTGCTTCATATCACATCCATTCATCTCATCACTAATCCTATTGTATTCCATCCCCTGTCTGCATCTGTATCATAGCTTGATTTTACATAAGTATCATATTCCCCTTTAGTTCTACTTGGCACATTCGCAAGGTTAGGTTTTCCTGCCTATATCAAGGTATTCCATCACATCACACTGGGGGAAATTTGTTATGCTTGTATCAGATCAGGTTCTTGTATATATTAAGGTTATTTGAAATCTCTCAAAAAATCCAAAAACAATCAAAATATTGTATAGCCAAAATCCAAAAACATTCAAAAAAATTTAAATTCAAAATCCAAAACATCTGAAACACATTAAAATCCCTAAACATGTTGAAATATCAAAAAATAAAAAACATAACCTTGTCAAACTATGTTGTCTCTAAGCTTGAACGTAGGTAAGGCCATCATTGATGTGCCCCTGAGATGCTTTAGGTCAGTCCTTTAGGAGTTTGTCATAATAAACTAACAAATCCATCAAGGGTTCATATCTCATCAATAACAAGTCAAATTCAATCGAACTACGTGGTCTCTGTGTGTATAACATAGGCAATGCTAATCTTTGATAAACCCCCAAGGCCCTAGGTTAATTCCTTTTACGTCTTGGTCAAAACTCAAAAAATAGAAAAAAAATTGAAAACTCAGAAAACCCTAAAGTATTGGAAAACATTGGAAAACCCTAAACAACCTCAAATAATCAAAAACCTAAACATTCACATAATCATTCAAAA
The DNA here is from genome assembly GCA_007258455.2 of Sequoia sempervirens. Classification (NCBI taxonomy): domain Eukaryota; kingdom Viridiplantae; phylum Streptophyta; class Pinopsida; order Cupressales; family Cupressaceae; genus Sequoia; species Sequoia sempervirens. The sequence continues at coordinate 27,589 of VDFB02196511.1, read as the reverse complement.
AGACCAAAAATAGCCTCAAAACATTAGAAAATGTCAAAAACACTAAAATATTGTAAAACTCCAAAAACCACCCATCCCATTTCACTTTCACCCACAATAAACTTCCATCTATAATAAATCAATCATCTTCAAACTTTGGTAAAATGAGTATAGAACAAGTGAAGCAAGTCATGAAGTGTGAACCTAAATGTCAAAATCTAAATTCTAGATCATAGGTAAACAGGTTAGTAACATTTGTATCAATGGCCTATCAAACACTTAGTCTTAGTTAGAACATCTGATAAACATGCCCTAAGATGTATCCTTCCTACAATGGACATCATCGTCAGAAATCACCTTTTCTATGTTGCTTTGGCAAAAGATTTAGATAAAATTGACTATTTATTTTTATTTTTTCTTATGATTTATCTTATTGACACATTCTAAGGACCTCTCAATGATGTCTAAATAATTTAGAGAGAAAGGAATGGGACATCGATCATTATGTTTTCACTTGATGTGCTTGTGGGGTATTCTGGTAAAATAATCTTGGTGCATACTTGATTAGTTATGTGTAGGGAGGTTGTTTGGAATAGATTGTTGACTATTGTGTATGCTTTGGTACAAAATATTCTAAACTTCTAAACTACATTCCAACAAGGTTTTTGTATGTCAAGGTGTGAATAAGGATTATCCTATCTATTTGTAGAGTCATAGTTCATCACACTAGATACAATGCCATCCTAGTTATCAATACCTTGATGCATCATGTCTATGTGTTATATCAAAATAAGGAGTAAAGAAGTGTCCCAATCCCAAAAATGAGCATATCATCAATCTTGTCACCATATCTAATAAATTCTTAATGACTCATGGACTTGTTGGACTTCTAAATCAATTTCAAAATCAATGGTCAATCCATTTTTCTTATTCTTCTATCTTCTTTCCATGGTAATATGTTACCATGACAGTCAACAAAAATCATCATGCATCCATCCTACATCCATAAACCATTAGCATACAGACATCCTGCATAATCATAACATACTCATCTACATATTCATAAGCATGACATCATCATATGGCAAATACAAAAAGGAGAGTATATCCATCTCATAGCATGTCATAGAAAGATATTGAAAAAGAGAATGAAACATCCATCACATTATATCCATAGCATACATCATACATCACATATCACATAAATATCACATCATAGATCATATCATCTCATAAATCATAAATAAAGAAAAAAAACCAAAACATTAGCATCTGCATTCATCCATATACATATGCATCCCTGCATAAAGCATGAAATAAATACATCACATCACATATCATGGACCATCACATCGTAACCGAATCGAGCCATCTCATATATCATCAAAATTTGAATGTCATGGTACAAATATCAGAGTCAATGTGTATGATAATATCATCAAAGGTACATATACAAGAGGCTATCAAAAATGAGCTGATGAATGTGTATACATGTACAAATCAGGTTGTGTATCAAAAATATGTCTACAAAAAGAGCATGGGCTATCCCCTACTCTATTGATCATCATGTCAAGATGGGTCTTGATGACCATCAGGTGGTTGTCTCTGACTACCCTCATTAGGCTATCTAACTGATGGTTGATCATCTGAACCCCTGGGAGTTACCCCGCTCCTCTGTGAGTAGTCTAGTTGCCACATCTCTCAAGGGACATCCCTATGGTAGAGTGTCTGGTAATATGTTGCCTTTGATATAACATCTTTGTATGTTTGTACAAAAACAACTTGTCCTTGTGCTACTACCACGACAACCTCTAACTATTGCCACTACCCAATCTCTTGGGCCAACTGTAGATCCAACAATCATCACAAGTGTCACTCATGATCCCTATTAGTCATCATAGTTTGAAGCTATTGTTGAAACTAATATCTCTAAGCCATAAGGTCCTGAATCTATATATCTCAAGAATCCTACCTTGGCTACTATTGTGGCTTCTACTAGTTTTGTTTCCCTAGTGGTGGTGGTGGTGGTATCCCTAGTATATGTACCACTACCTACTCCTAGTGACCATAGTCATGACGACCCTCATCATAGGTAGGTTGTTTCTCACCCTGCTAATGTCCCTTACTTGCACCCCAACCTCTGGGTCTACCCTATGGAAATCCTCCCATTGGATCTGTCAAATTTGTGGGGGCCACCCACCATGCATCATAAGTAGGGGTAGTCCTCACATCATGTTGTCCCTAATTATATACCCAAGACTGAGCAACCAGCTATCAAAAGTCCTTTATGGCTACCTTTGGTTGAATATGAGGTCCCAATTGGACCTCTTTGGCGGTCCTAGAAAAAATAGTTGTGTAATCATCTGGAGGCACATCCTATGTCTCCCCAAACTTATAAGCTACACAGTCTAGAAGGTACCGCTCTATCATATTATGCTCTCAACCCTAGATATATTGGGTTTGCCTAGTGTAGATTCTAAACTAATGTATTGTAAACTTGGTAGAACCTACACAATTCAAAGGTTTATCTAACTGAACAATACACTCAACATTGCAAAGACTACATTAAAATGTCAACCCAAGGTTTGTAAACTTGTGATGGTGTTGCATTGTATGTGCCTCCAGAGACTCAAAACTACCTAAGTTATCCTATTCAAGATAATCTACTTACTCAAAAATCACAGAGTTTCAAAATAGTAAAAGAAACAAACCAACACTAATGGCTACAGGTGCCTACAGCTTAACTTGTAACTGAACAAATGTTAATAAAATATTACTGTATCAACTCAAAATTGATCAAAACTAACAACTCAACTAATTTAACCTTTGAATTACTACTGGTTAACCATTACATGCATGCTTATGAACATTCATTACCAATAAGAAAAGTATGAGATTCTAGTTTAACTTGCATGTAGTTCATGAAGTAATGATAAATAGAAAACAACTACTAAACAAAAATAAAAAACTTATAAAAATGAAGTGAAGAACAGTTACCTTGAGTGTGCTTGCTCAAGTGGTTGTTCTCACTTAACTAGATCCAAATAAAACTATCATATTCTACGCATCCATGTGAAATTGACTTCATTTATTGCATATCATGAAAGATTACATAAAATATTCTTCATAGATTATATTCAATGAAAACCATTCTAAATAACCATAATGTTTGTAAATAATTGAAAATTGAAAAATAACTAATAATGAAATACTAAAATCAACTAACTGATCTAAGGACTCAACCCATGGCTATATACAAGCATGAGAGAGTATTATTCTAAGAAACAACTTAACTACAATCATTAACTTCCACTCCTAGATATCAGAGCATATAGTTAATATTGAATTGTTCAAACCATAACTGAAAAGAAAGAAGAATCCTAATAAAATTGAAACTTTGTAAAATAGAATTGCATGTAAAACACACAAACATTTATCAGAATCCTATCATCAAAAGAGTTATTCTCCAGTGCTTATTAACTTGTTATAATTATGCACATTCAATCTCCATCAGGTGTCTTCAAGCAGTATTTATTGCATTCAGCTTAATTTGGAACTTGCCTATTTTTTTTGTCCCAGTCTTCCTTTTGTTGCGGGTTACAGCTTCCAGTTGCTATGTGCTACAATTCCTCCTTGGCTGCAAAAAGGTTAATTCATAGAACATGTGTACAAGACTAACTACCATAATTAAAACATAAAATTTCATCCACATTTAATGCATACTCACATATAAACCATGCAATACTATTATGTCATAACCATATTTCCATTATTATGATTTAGGTCCAAGTTTGTATAATAAGTATGAAAGATAGCATAATATAGGATTAATTTCTGAAAGGTATATCTAAAAGTATATGAAAGTATGCATAAAAATAATAGAAAATGAGATAATAAAGGACCCCATCACTCCCCCCAACTACACTTTTTCTTGTCCTCAAGAAAAACACTAAGGGTACATGTTATATTGTAAGGTGATTGGCCTCAAGTCCATAACAACATGAACTCCCTAAGTCTATTTCAAGTAAAAACCTTTATAAGCTACAAGTTGTCTCATTTTGGTATTCTCATCTCTCTCACATTCCTCACCTTTCTCCCCAGTCCAATATGGAACTAGGTATAGTACCATAGGTGGGTGAAATGTGAGTGGTACCCAGTAAATCCCTTTGTCAACACCAATTGTCATGTACCTGTGTACCCTTTGAAGCATGGTGGTAAAATTATACATGGAATGAGGTTTCTTTCTCTATAATTCTAGGGTCAAGCTATTCCATTTGTTCTACATGTAATTATAGCATTGTTGTCCCAAACCCACAACTAATGTTTGCATTCTTTTGTAATATTTTTTCCTTACTTTCATAATTTTCTTTCCTACAACTTTATGATCAATGAGTTTCAACCATTCATCAATAACTACATTAGGGATTTTAGCTTCTTTCTAATAGAAACCTAGGTGGTGGATACCCCTACCCAACTCAAATTGATCATACTTAAACAAGGAATCAACTCTTACAACACTATCTACTCCCCTTTTCTCAAACACACAACTAGAGGCTTATAGCCCACAAAAACCAACTTTTAGAGATATCTTTTAGAGAAGGACATACAGAGGCCAACCAAAGACCAAAAAATACTTACCACAAAACCCCACACAACATACCAAAAGGTCTCAAGAGGTTGCTTTGCAACAATATTGAAAACCAATAGGTTGCCCTACCTTTTAGGCCACCAAATAGCCCACTTTTACAAACGAGATACCTCCTAAACACCTATTATTCACTCAAACTCATTGGATAGTCACTAATTGTGTTCCAAAACAACAAAATCCATAGTCATTTGTCAAATTCATGACCTTTATGACATTGATCCACCAAACCTCAATTTTCATGCAAAATGGCAAGGGTTTATTCAATCTCCCATCACCCGGGCTTATCAAACTCCAAAAATGCATCCAACAGTTCACTAATGGTCTTCAAAAACTCAAAAAACCATCACAAGATCAAATCAATCAAAATTTTACCAAAACCCTTAACACCTTAATTTCACATGGAAAATCACATTGCTCTTCCCTAGGGAATCACCCCAAAGCCAACAACTTGCTTTCCTTTCCCTCTAAACCATGTGGACACCTAAACTAACATTAAATAATTCATTCCACTAAGGTACAAGTTTATACAGTACGTGGAATGACTAAAACATCTTTTAAACTTCAATCAAACCCTACTCTAGCCTTTAATAGGTAGTCACAGAAAATTAATGAAATATCACTCAAATCTTAATATTAGACCCTCAAACTTGAAGCATTTGAAATCTATTTCATTCCTCTATAGTACACCAAGATATTTAGAACATTTATATCTTGCACGGGTTAGTACAACCCCAAAAAATTGCAAAATAATAGTAAAATAGCAAAAAACTCGTTGTATTTGATATGGATGATTCAAAAAAAAACTTCAACAACCAATTCTCAAGCCTTTCAGAGGCTTTATAAAAAATTTCCATTCAAATTCCAACTACCCAATTCCTATAACTACCTTTTCAAATACAAATACCTTTCAACTTCCTAAAAGTTGCATTTTTTGCAATTTTTGTTGATGACAACATTTTCATTTTTTGCAACTTTTGACACTTCACCAAAAATGACTCACAAATCAACCTATTACATGGAGAATGGTCTTATTAGACCTTATTTAATATATATAGACTTAATATAATTCTAAAATACCCCAACACCTCTACTTGACATGTTGACCTCCTGATGTGATCTTCATTTGCTTCGATGCACCTGCACCACTTTCCTTATGGGTAGAGAAATTGATTTCTCCCTCTCCTCATACTCTTCCATTATTTCCCCCCCTAAGTTGTTCATTTCTATCATAATATGTGAGTTCCCTTACCTAGATATCCACTACAAACATCAAAGGATTCCACTTTGCTTCATCTGGCACCATATAATTATGTAAATAGCATTCATACAACTGATCTTGCTCCTCAGGTGTAGAATCAAAAAAAGCATTAAGAAACACAAAAATTATTCTAATCCCAACTAATTGTTTACTAATTAGCCTACTGAATTGAAAACTTATAAATATTTCCTATAGAAATAATGTGTATTTCCTCGTTGGAGGTCTACATCTTATGATCTGTGTAGCTTTTTCTGCCACTTCCTCCAACCTGACTACTGATCTTCTTAACTCCATCTCTTTCTTTTCCATCTCCTTAGCATGCTCTTCAATAAAAATTTATTTTTCTTTCTTCCATTTTTCCTTTCCTTGTGCAAACTCATCAATCACTCTCCATAGTTGATGACCAAGTGACAAGGTGGTTGTTGCAAATATGTGTCTAACCAATGTTGTCATTGATGTCAACATATCTATGTTGTTATTAGTGTCAACTATGCTCTTCTATGTGCTTTCCATTTCTTTAGTGTTGATCCTATGTTGGTGTAGATTTGAAGTGTTGCTTAAGGAAATCATTGGGTGATATATCCTAGATTATAGCTTCTGGTTTGATGAAGAGTGAAATTTGTGGTCACCAACTTGTGAACTGATCTGACAGAGTTGGTTATCTATAGACTAGGAGAAATGTATCTGCTCCATAGTTCTTCACTATTTTTTTTAGGTGTTGTGGATTTGGAAGAAGGTTTATAATGGTTTTATCTATTTCCCTTCAAGATTGTGCATGGTTTTCTACTCTGGTATGAAGATTTGAGTGAGCCTCCGGTAAGAATAGTCCAATAGCTTGATCTGCATTTCTTGCATATTGAATATATTTTCTATGGATTGGAATTTATTTAGAGGCATTTCTGAAGATGGTATGTCCCAAGTTGGAATATTCAGTATGAAGAGTTAAGTGAGTTATGTTCATCAAAGTGAAATTTTCTTTTTCTGGACATTTGGTGGTGACTGGGAGAATGTATTTTTTTCTACATTTAAGCTTTTTGGTCTGTGGTTCAAGAATTAGGTTTGTAATATTTTTATGTTCCCTCAACTCAAATGGTTCTTGATTTGGTGGTCTGGAAGTGATCTCTTCTTTATGACAGTGTTGCTTAAAGTGCTCCAATTTGATAAATCCTGTAGAAAATATTGTTAGAGCTTGTGTTGAGATTCTTGGTGATTATAATGAGCTTGTGGATGTCTCATGATCATGTTTCTACCTTTTGATTAGTCTGCAAGATGATCGATGGCCAATTTTCACACTTGATGGTCTGGTCCATGTGAACATGGGTTTCAAGTCAGTGACCGACATGTCAATAGAATCTGATCACCTAGCTAATTGACTTGTGAACATTTAATGAAGATAACACTATAAAGGTGACCTGGTTGATCAAGATCAAATATGATCGAATGAGCAAAAGAAGAAATTAAATGCATATTAGAATTTGGGGACCAAACAAGAGCTAAATTTGGTAAATTCTTGATAATGAGGTTGATTGGTATGTAGCTCGATATGAGATATGGAAAATCTGATTGGATGTCATCATTAATGGATAGAACAGTATGTGTACAAATCAATGATCTGACACTTGTTTATGTAGGTTGAATTGAAAAACCCTAACAGAGAGTTTGACTCATATGAAATATATGAAGGCATGAGTTAGAAATGTGTGTATGTGCTTGAAAGAATAAGATAGAGAGAGTTGTAATAGAGAAGAAGAATCATAAAAATACAAAAATATGATTATAGTAGTGTGAGAGTAAATAGAGAGGGATGTATGATGTGTTGAATAAATGCATCATAGGTTGAGTAGAACCATATTATACATAGTTGATTGAAAATCATTGTAAGAGGTTGTAGCCTCCATTTACACTAAGTTGCAGCTTAGAATAGGGTGTAGTAGCATGCTTGAAGTTGTAGCTTCTAAATAGTGAGTTGTTGCTTCCTTGGGTTGCAGCCCTAAACATTGTAACTAAACTTTGATGCTTGTGAGGCTAGATTAGGATGGTAGATCCTAGTAGCATTTCTCACCATGGTTTTTCCCATATTGGGTTTTCCATGTACATTTGGTGTTATGTGATTATCTCTCTCTTGATTGTGACTGCTTTAGTTGATTATTCTTTGAATTCCTCATTTGAGTTGTTAAGTTTATTCCTACTAAAGGTCACTGTAGGTTTAAAAAATTACAATCTACTGATTCACCCCCCCTCTCAATAGAGCATTGTGTTCTAACAATTGGTATCAAAGCACTAGGTTCCCTAGGAGAAGCTTAACTAGCTCAGGTTGATCTTGGATAGGTGAACACAATGGCACTTCAAAAAGGTTCAAAAAATCCACTTAGGTTTGGTGAAACAAACTATGCTAAATGGAGCTCATTGATGGAAGGATATTTAATCTCTCTTGGAACTAATGTATGGGAAACTGTAGAGACCCAATATACTATTCCTACTACAACTCCTACTGATCTGACAACAAAGAAAATTCATGAGGACAATAAGAAAGCTTGGTTCATTATTATGAACAATTTATTTGACTCTATACATAGCAAATTTATGCATTGTAAAACTGCTCATGATGTCTAGGAAAAGTTGAAGAAGATTTATGAAGGTGACACCAAAGTGAAGTTAGAAAAGTTGCAACTGCTAAGAAAAAAAATTGAAGGCTTGACGATTATCGAAGAATGCTGATAGAAAACTCAGCCTTCTCCAATTATATCAATTTGTACTTGATGATCTTCAGAGAGATGATGATGTAAATTCCATTAAAGGATATGGTATAGATCTGAAAGAAGATGTGCTAAAAGTTCTCAGGTCTATGAGAATTAAATATGATTCCAAGATTTTTTCTATAGAAGAAGATAGAGAAATTGATAAACTCGCTCTTGATGAAGTGCATGGAATAATTACTGCATATGAGATGAGAATAACTAATGTTGAATCAACCCACAAAGAAGATACATTTAAGGTGCTTAGGAAAGAGATAGATGAAGTTGATAAGAAAGACAAAGCCAGTGTCATTGCATTCGATCATGATGAAACTAATGAAGAAGCTAACTTCATAAGAAGATTAACAAGAGGGTCTAGTAAGTACAAAGGTAAGCTCCCATTTAAGTGTTTTAATTGTGGGAGAATATGGATTTTTGCTTCAAAGTGTACATATGGTAAAGAGGATATTTCCAAGCAAGAAGAAGGTAGAAAAATGAAGAAAATGGCATATCCAAAAAGGAATAATTTTGGAAAGAAGAAGATTTTGTATATCAATGAAGAAAGTGTAGTTTTTTATTCTAGTGATAGTTTAGAAGAGGATCATGATCATTCCCTTGTTATGAGAGAAAATAGAAAAGAGTTTCTATTTATGGCTAGGGAAAGTAAGGACTAGAAAGATATACCAAATGAGGACTTACATGACGAGGAAGGTGAAGTGGTTGTTGATCTTGAAGGACAATTAATTACTACTCTTGAAGACCTTTAGGAGTTAAGAGATAAATATAATGATCTCAAGAAGGAAAACAAGAAACTTAAAAAGAATGTTCAAAAAGAGACTGACAGAGCAACTCAAGAACTTGAGGAATCTAATAAGGTGACAGTTGGTCTGAAAGTTCATGTAGAAGAACTCAAAAGAGTTGAAGATGTTATGAATTCTAAGTTGCAAATAGAGATGGAGAGATGCTCAAAACTTGAGGCAAAAATAGTTGGAGAAGGAAAATGAGTCGATCAGTAAAAGTCTGAAGTTGAAAGGTGGTACTTGTAAGGAAAGCTAAGGTGCAGAACTAACTCTCCTAACATCAAAAACTTAGGGAAGAATGTAGAGGTGACTTTAAATTTTCAATTACAGTCCAATTAAGATACACTTGAAAGAAATAATAGAAATAGAGAAATAAACATACACAGATGAACACCAGATTTACGTGGGAACCCTTATGGGAGAAAAACCCACCACACCAAGAAAAGCCTCTTTGTATTACAGTAATGAAATTACAGTTAGAGATCAGACTTATCTTTCTAATGTCAATTTACAATAGCAGATTCAATGATCAACCTTTTACAGAACATTCAAGTTACAATGCTCTCAGAATTGAATTCAAACTGATTACTCAACTATTCATCGAACTGTTCATACCATTGATCATCCAACCAACTATACGCCGAACTGATCATCATCTTTAATCTCTGAGTATATCCATGTCATCCCTAGTCTATTGAAATTCCTCATAGGAACGGCCACAACAGTCTAACTTCCAACGGTTCCCATTCTGCTCCCTGATTGGTCGAAGACACACCATGTAGGATAGTCTTCCAATTGGTCAAGGCGTTCAACCTGTATTCACATGTCAGTGAGACACTAACCATGTCTCCTTGATGCCACAAAGCCCAACTATCGATATCAGAAAGATTTCTCCTATCGCCAAGAGTCTCATAGATCTTTATGTCATACCGATATCCATCGAGAAAAGCAGTCGGCGAGACAAACCATATCGCTGAGACGTCATACCAATGACCAACACATGTAGCACTATTGACAAGACTACCGCTTTTGGTGAGACATCATACCAAGCTCATAACAGTCGGTGAGACTACAACTTTCGCCAAGAGATCATACCGATGTTCAAAAGTCACATCAACACTAGTATTCCCATTAGTGAGACTTACACTATCGCTAAGACATTATACCAAAGCATCCATGTTACACCAATGACTCCAAGTGTAGAACCATTTGGCAAGACATCTCTTGTCGGTAAGACTTCATACCGAGCGTTCATATCTTCCCCTGATAACTACTATCACCACAAGTCTCCCCGACAACCACTAGACATCAACTTGTCGGCAAGACCAACCCACTCGATAGAGGGTTACAGCAAACACAATGAGTCACAATGATAGCTCCAGTCAACAAGACAACAACAAGGTCTCGATGACCTGAACATTCACAAGGTTACACAACTACTAGTTGGCCAGAAAATAAGGATGTCACACTGACTTGGCTCTTTCAGAGGTTTCAGCCTGTGAGATTGAGTCACACAATTCCAACAATACTAACATCCTAGATGAATTGCTAAGTACACAAAAGCCATCTAGTAAAGAAAAATCCAGTTTGGGACTTGAAAAAGGAAAAATTTCATTTGTTGATACTTTTGCAAATCTTTATGAAAGATTTAAAGAAGAAGAAAAATTAGTTTCCAAGGATGAAAAATCTAACAAAGAAGATTCTTCTAGAGATGAAAACAAGTTAATTGCAATTGAGAAATCTATTAAAGAGAAAGAAAAAAGTGAAGACAAGAAAGTTAAATGGACAAATCTGGATCAGCAAAAGAAGCAAAATCCTAAGAAAACTGACAATGATGGTTTCACAAGAGTACATTATCCAAGGAGACCTAAACGAAGAAGATATCCTAATCTGGTTTAAGGATACACCATGACCAGGTACTCATCATATTTTAATGGGTATTTCTATACTTTTAACAATTTTGGTCATAGGGCTAGAGAATGAAAAGTTAATCCAAGGAGAAATATAAATTTCATGAGTAAAAATATATTTTCTCCTTTAATTTATATAGATTTAGTATGTTTCAATTGCAATAATTTTGGTCACAAAGCTAGAGATTGTAGAGAAAATTTTAGAAGACAAAATACTCAATCTGAGAAAAAGAAAACTACATCTTCTAAAGCTGAAAAGAAAACTGAGGTCATTAAGAAAGAGGAAGAAAAGGTTGAAAATAAACCTAAGAAGGTATGGAAGAAGAAAAAGGAGATTCCTACTCAGTCAATGATTGCTCAAACTGCCTTGCATGCAAAAGAACAAGACTTGTGGGTAATTGGTAGTGGCTGCTCCAAGCACATAACTAGAGATAAAGAGAAATTCATCAAACTTGAAATGAGAAAAGGAGGATCAATAATCCTAGGTGATAACGCTGCTATCAAGATTTGTGGTAAGGGAATTTTGAATATAGATGGGAAAAAAAAAATTAAAGATGTGCTCTATGTGGAAGTCCTAAAACATAATCTTCTTAGTGTCAATCAGATGTGTGATAATGGATACAAAGTTGTATTTGGTTTTGAAGGCTGCAAGATAAGAATTAAATGTAAAACAATTGCTCAAGGGGTTAGGAATGATAGTAATCTCTATAATCTATGTGAAGTAGAAGGCCAAACATGTCTAATCAATCAGGAAAAAGAAAGTTGGTTATGGCATAGAAGACTAGGACATGTAAACTTTGACAACATGGTGAAGATAAGCTCAAAAGGATTGGTTAGAAATATGCCTAAGATTGAAAATCTTGACAATATCATCTATCAAGGATGTTAGCAAGGAAAGCAAACAAATTTTAAATTTTCCACTAAGGACTATTCAACTACAAAACCTCTAGAGATAGTTCATACTGATCTATGTGGACCAATGAGAACAAAGGAATTTCAAGGAGAAATATATTTTATGTTGTTGATTGATGATTATACTAGAATGGCATATGTCATATTCTTGAGGGAGAAGGCTAAGGCCTTTGAAGCATTTAGAGGTTACAAGAAGCTGGTAGAGAATAATACCAGTAGAAGAATCAAATGCCTCAAATCAAATAAAGGTCAAGAATTCATGGAATACTGTGAAGACCATGGAATCATATGCCAATATTCAGCCCCAAGAACACCACAGTAAAATGGTGTGGTGGAGCAAAGAAACCAGATTGTGAAGGAGATGGGTAGATCCATGTTGAATGAGGAAAAATTAATGGATACATTTTGGAAAGAAGTAGTACAAACTATTGTATACATTCAAAATAGATCTCTTATCATATTTAATAGTGGTAGAAATCCATATGAATTATGGTTTGGTAAGCCTTCCTTAGTCAAGCACTTCAAAGTATTTGGAAGTAAATGCTATATTAAAAGAGATGCTAAGGATTTAGGAAGTTTTGAGTCAAGATGTGATGAAGGGATATTTTTGGGGTATTCATCTCAAAGAAAAGCTTATAAATGCTATAATAAGAGATTGCATAAAATTATAGAGAGTGTACATGTCAGGGTTGATGAAAGTGCAAATCAGGTTCAACCTAGCAGAAAAAATCTAGAAAGTGAGTCAAATGAGGATGACATAGGTGTGAGGGTTGAAGAAGAGGAACAAGAAGAAGAAGAGAATGAGCAAGAAGTTAACCGAGCTCCTACAAAATATGTTCAAAAATATCATCTGGCAGATCAGATTATTGGTGACAAGAATGATGGTGTGAAGACAAGAAGAAGGCTTGCAAAGAACAAAGAACAAGTGAACTTTTCCCTCTTATCTCAGATTGAACCAAAAATATTTGTTGAATCCAGCAAAGATGAGAACTAGATAGAATCCATGGAAGAGGAGTTAAATCATATTGAAAAGAACAAAACCTGAGAACTAGTTCCTAGGCCCTTAAACAAGAATGTAATTGGCACGAATTGGGTGTTTAGGAACAAACTAAATGAAGATGGAATGGTGGTGAGAAACAAAGAAAGACTAGTGTGCAAAGGATATGCACAAGTAGAAGGGATTGATTTTGAGGAAACATTTGCTCTTGTTGCAAGGTTAGAAGCAATAAGACTGCTTCTTGCATTCTCAATCTACAAAGGATTCAAGGTATATCAAATGGATGTCAAATCTTCCTTCTTGAATGGAAACCTAGAAGAGGAGTTATATATTGAGCAACCGAAAGGATTTCAACTATCAGAGAATAATGATTATGTTTGCAAATTGAAAAATGCACTATATGGTTTAAAGCAAGCCCCAAGGGCTTGGTACTCAAGGTTGGATCAGTATCTACAACAACAAGGATTCAAGAAGGGTTGTGTTGATAGCAATCTGTGTCTCAAATTTGAAGGTATGCATATGATCATTGTTGTAGTATATGTAGATGACATCATATTTGGTGGTAGTAGTGATGTAATGTGCAAAATATTTGCTACAACCATGCAAGATGAGTTTGAAATGTCCATGATTGGAGAACTAAGTTTCTTTCTTCATTTGCAAATTACACAAGTTGTTAAAGGTATATTTATATCTCAAACCAAGTATCAAAAGAAATGCTTAATTAATTTGGCATGAAGGACTGTAAACTAGTTAGTACACTCATGATCACAGGCTACAAATTGAGTGAATTTGATGAGTCACCAGATGCAAATCAGACTACATATAGATCTATGATTGGAAGTTTACTATATCTAACCGCATCTAGGCTTGATATAATGCAAGCGGTTTGTATGGTAGCTAGGTTTCAATCAAAGCCTAAAAATTTGCATGTTAATGCAATCAAGAGAATTTTTAGATACATCAAAAGTACATTTGACTATGGCTTATGTATCCCAAAAGCAAAAAAATCAATTTTACAGCATACACAGATGCAGATTGGGCAAGAAGTGTGGATGAAAAAAAGATTACAAGTGGAGTATCTTTCTTTTTGGGTAACAGGATAGTCTTTTGGATGAGTAAGAAGTAAGAATTTGTCACCCTTTCCACTACAAAAGTAGAACATGTTGTTGCAGCTGCATGTTGTACTCAGGTCTTATGGATGAAGTAGACATTAAAAGACCTCAAAGTGGAATACAATGAGCCTATTCCCATTCTTTGTGATAATTAAAATGCCATCAATATCTAAAAGAATCCAGTAATGTACTCCAGAACCAAGCATATCTCAATCAAGTATCACTTCATTAGAGACAAGGTTGCAGATAAGGAAGTCAACATGGAGTTTGTTCCAACCAAGGAACAAGTGGCTGATATATTTACCAAGCCTCTTCCCACCAAACAGTTTGAATACTTGAGGAAAAAGCTGGGAGTGGTCTCTCCCACTTCATATCACTAAACTCTAGTGATAGGGCATGTATCCAGGGAGAGTTTCATTGATCTTTCATTTGACCCTAGTTAAGGACTATGTGATCAAGTCATGTAAAATCAAAGTGATGCAAGAATATCCAGAAGATTCCAATCAATTGGGAATGTGAACATTTTGTTGCAATGTATCAGAGAGAGTGACATTGAAGAATACCACATCTTACTACATTTGCATGATAGAGGTTGTGGAGCTGGGATTAGCATCTAGAAATTCTCATCTACAACATATCCAAAATTTAGAGAATTTGGTTTCAATTCCAGAGAGATATTTCCAGCCAAAGATTACCTATTTTTTACATACCAGATTTGAGAAGTAGTGTCTATCTTAGGGGGAGTAGCTAGATATTACTGACATGGGTTCTAGATCAAGAGCAGCAAGTATAAATATGTGCCCCTTCTCATTGATGTCAAAAGGGGGAGAGACATCATGTGAAAAACTTGAAAAAATCAAGGCGAGAGAGAGTGTAGGAAATGTTGTGTAGGCTATCTCATATAAGAAAAAGGGGGAGAGCAAGTCATGTGAAAGAGAGAATATTGCAAGGATAACCGAGTGAAGGAAAATTTATGTAGGTTGTCTAATAATAAAAATAAAGAAGAATGCTAGAATGGAATGGATGCTATATTTGATGGTTTTTCACATCATGTGTTCCCATCAATGACAAAGGGGGAGTTTGTTGCAAATATGAGTCTAATCGGTGTTGTCATTGATTTCAACATATATGTGTTGTTATTAGTGTCAACTGTGCTCCAGTATGTGCTCCAAATTTCTTTTGTGTTGATCCTATGCTAGTGCAGATTTTAATTGTTGCTTAAGGACATCATTGGATTATATATCTTGTATTACAGCTTCTGGTTTGATGAAGAGTGAAATTTGTGGTCACTGGCTTGTGAACTAATGTGACAGATTTGGTTATCTGTGGACTGGAAGAAATGTAACTACTCTGCATTCCTCCACTATTTTGTTTCAAGTCTTGTAGATTTGGAAGAAGGTTTATAATGGTGTTATTTGTGTCCCATCAAGATTTTGCATGGTTTGGTGCTTCGGTAAGAATGGTCCAGTAGCTTGCTTCGTATTTCTTGCATATTGAATATCTTTGTCTGTGGATTGGAAGTTATTTAGAGGCATGTCTAAATATGGTATGTTCCAAGTTGGAACATCCAGTATGAAGAGTTATGTGAGTTATGTTCATCAGAGTGAAAATTTCTTTTTCTGTACATTTGGTGGTGATTGGGAGAATGTATTTTTTTTCGCATTTAAGCCTTTTGGTCTACAGTTCTGGAATTAGGTTTGTAATATTGTTATGTTCCCTCAACTCAAATGGTTCTTGATTTGGTGATCTGGAAGTGATCTCTTCTTTATGACAATGTTGCTTAAAGTGACCTGGTTTGATAAATCCTATAGAAAATATTGTCAGAGCTTGTGTTGAGATTCTTGGTGATTATAATGAGCTTGTGGATGTCTCCTAAACATTTTTCTACCTTTTGATTATTCCACAAGATGATTGATAGCCAGTGTTCACACTTGACAATCTAGTCCATGTGAATAGGGGTTTCAAATTAGTGACTGACATGTGAATAGAATCTGATCGCCTTATTAGGACTAAAAAAATCACACATATTTGCATTAACATCTATTCATTTATCTCCTAGTCCTTACAAAATCTCACCAAACTCAATTTCATGATCTCAAAAATTGTTGAGGTTCATGTAAAAAATCCACTTTTGTAACCAACATACCCAAATAATCACATTCGTGGAACCCATTGAAGTCCTTTGATACCACCGAGCTAATAATACTTTTCCAATGGAACTCCCATAACCACCCCATTGATAGTATGATAGGGGTAGTTCATATCCTTACATTAGTGTAACATCCTTCCATCAGACTAACTTCCAAGGTAGTCTCCCTGATGGGCCAATGGAAACAACAAAGATTATCACATCATCGCAACTCTAGTACATCAACAGAATGAATGATGAAGCTCCCCTGATAGCCAGATATAATCATGGGGTATCAAAGTTTAACACTTATTGGTGAAGTTGGGATGCATTGAGGTAACATTGTTTGATGTCTTACCAATAGACCGAAAGAAAAAAAACTTATCGGTGGAGAAGGTGGCCATCGGTCGAAAATGAACCAAGGTCCCAACGATATAGTGATGAATGATTACTACTAGCTAATGTGACGTTAAGAGCATTGTCAGGATATATAACATAAATTCTCTCCCAGATGAAAAGACTAAAGCAAGTGATATATTAATGAGCCAGAACAGAGGTGACTTGCACCATGAATTAATCATATAGTTTGCAAAAACCAGAAAGGCTACGCTAAGGGTAGAAGTAGAAAGGGTAGAACTCAGAGCTCTCACACAATGAAGCTAGGGGAAACAAAAATTCATGTAATTACTCCAATTTTAGATAGAAAGTTGCACTTTTTTCATATTTTGCAATGGAAGAAAATGAGGAAAAACCTAAGGCAAAGAAAGAAAAAACTAACAAGAGAAATCTAAACCAATACTTGATAGATCAGTGTCCAGGGTTAGGGCCAAGACCTAGAAGAAGTCTTCAAGCAAGTAAATTGTTAGATAAACATAGGGGTCTAGGGGATGTTTGGATACCACACCAGGGTTATGAGCTTTTCATGTATCACTACATAAAGCAATTCATATTTCAACCAATCTGTAACCCATGGAGATTGAACTTAGGAAGACTTGTGGTGCCAAAAATGTTCATCAATATAGAATTGGTGAAAGATCTAGCTAGTCAGTCTAATGCCAAGAAAAGAACTATCCAATCACCAAATGGGGTCGATACGCTTGTTATCTCCCAAGACCTGGTCTCTAATGTATTTTAGTTAGAAGGTCCCATGAACTTTTCATTCACCATTAGAGAATTTTTGATAGAATATCGTTGCACGGATACTAGTTACAAGAGATGGAGGCTACCTTTGCATAGACCTAAGAATGAGCAAGGTCAACCCAGGAAATTTTTGAGCAATGAAAACCCTCCATTTCATATAGATTTCTTCAAAGAATACTTCCAATATACCTACTACTCAGCTAGTCAAGTCTTGGGAATTGAGGTTTCACTACTCATGTCTATTGCACCAATGGTTGTAGCAGCTGATATACAAAGAAAAGATGCTAGGTAATTTGACTATGCAAACTATTTGGTGAATTCCCTAAATCAAGGGCTTGAAATAATAAAAAAAAATAGTGATTTCATAGATTTTAAACACTATTCCTTGTTAATGCATTAACTTTTATATGAGGGACATGCTAGAAATGTGTAGGGTCAGGAATTCAGGATCAAAGACACAGATGAAGATGGAAACTTTAAACCTTTACAAATGTGGACTAAATTATAGGATAGTCAATGTGAATGGTACCACTATTTATATTTTGAATAATATTTTGTTAAACCACTAATGAAGTTGCTAGGCTATTCATATGATCACAATTTATCCCCTAAGGTGCAAAGATTTTTGAGACCAAAGGAGAATAACCCAAAAGGCAAGGTGAACCATAATTGGGGAGACTGGTATGCCTTTTCTGATTTTAGTATGATAAGGGTTTATGGATTTAAAGGGGTTCCACATTTGCTACCCTAAGTGGTTCCTAGTAGAGTTGCTTATTTGGAAATAGTACGACAATTTGCAAGGTCTGATACTAAACATCTCAAGAGTCATAATAAACAATCACTCATGCCTAGCACTAATTGCTTTGGAGATTTCACAGTATGTGCCATTGAAGGATATGAAGAAATTGATGCTAAATTAGCTCATTACAACCTTCCTCTTGGGTATGAAAGAGAGAAATTTGATGTAGAGGGATTTATTCATCAAGCAATATTAACTCAGAATTTGTCAGGGTATGAGCATTGGTTTGCACTTGATGATGTGATCAAGAACCAAGATAAAGCTTCCATTGGTGAGAGAATGGCTTCATCTAATAAAGTTTTGCTTGTAGAGGAATGGAAGAGAAATAATGCCCCATCTTATAGAGAATAATTTGCTAATATACAGGATCCCTTGGCCAAGATTGGGCAGCTTATTGCTCATATGAATGAAATAGTGAAAGATGTGCCCTCATACATTTTTGATATATCTCATACAAATTACATAGGAGTACAAGTTGAGGATGTGGAGCCTTTATATCACATACCCTCACAACCCATTCCCGATGTGTGTTTTTCCACTAGAAATAGGGAAGAGGAGGAAAGTAATGAAGAAAGTTATGAAGAGAGTAATGGAGAGGAGCAACCAGTGGAACAAATAAAGGCCCCTGTGATTACACAATATGAGCCCCCTCAGGAACTTGTAAAATTTAAAACATCAGATGAGTTATCTAATGAAATTAGGGTCAAGGTTGGTCATGAATTCATTTATGATAATGAATTTGTTAAAACTCCTGAATTCAAGTCATTTTTCTATGAGTATAAGGGGAAGAAAATAAGACAAAAGGAGCAAGACATTACTCTTGAAAAGGAATTTGATTCCTTAGAAGAATTGAAAAAGGAATTTGATAGAGAAATGCAATCCATCACTCCTGAAATGGGTAGATAATTACTTCAAGAGGTTGGGGTATTACTTATACTAGGATGGGACATGAGCTCAACAATTATGTTTGATAGTTTCAAGAAAAGAGGGGATACAACAATGAAACTATCAGAGGAAACTAGTGATAAGATATATTCAAGATCTGGATACAATCTAGATGAGGATACCTTGCTTATTTGGTCACTATGCCCTCATGAGAAGAGGTCGACAGTGATTGAAAATCCTAATCAAGTATTTGGACACCTTTTGGTCAAAAGAGTTGGGGACACTAATCCCTTAGAAACTGGAGAGTTGAATGCCAATGTGGAAAAATTCACTAGAGCACAAATTGAAAAATTGGTCAAAGAGAATGAAAAAATGAAAAGGAAGTTATCACATCAAATGGAAAAGTCATCTTCCTCTTCTACTCTAGAATTGTATGCTCCGTGACTTGAAAAGGATAAGAGAGTGTTAGATGCATTAGCTGATGCAGCATATTGGAAAAAATCCCATTCAAAAGCCCATGAAAAGTGTAAAGCACTGGAAAAGGAGGTGAAAATCATTAAGTACAATACTGTGTTGGAGATAATCAAAGAGAGGTTCAATAAGCTGATAAAGCAAGATGATGATTATTGGGGTGTATTTAACCAAATGCAATCAACACTAGAGGAGAATGCTCGGTTACAAGGAAGAATGATTGATAAAAAGAAGGAACTTCTAGATAAACAGATCCTAAAAGACCAAACACTGCAAAGATATAATGACTTGGTGAGATCCCACAACCAATATCAACAAAGACTTGAAGAAGACCTCGATTGTTATAATTTGGTTCCTACACTCCATGATGATACATGGAATCTTCGAGAAAGGGATGATTGGAAAGTAGAATTTATATAATTTCTAACAATTGCATTGTAGGAAATTAATAATGAGGATATGGTCTTGTAGAATACTTATAAACAAATTGAGAAATTTATGCACATATAATATGATATGAGCGAGGTCATATCCAATGTCGACACTCATGCAAAACAGGGATATATTGATCACCTTTCAGCTTTTAATTTGTTTATCAATCAAGTAGCAGATAATTCAGGCACAATTAAGCAATAGCCATAATCGGTCGATGGTAATGATGTGGACCCTATCATACAACAAAATCTTTGAATAGGTCTTAGATGACCACAGGCTTTTACTTAGAGATTAATGGATTGGTACACATGTTTATGATTGTGTTAGTTTCTTAAATTAAGTTCAAAATCATGTTTTTTTATTAGGATTCATGTCTTTTAGTTTGAAGCTTATTGCCTCTCGTATATATAAGAGAGACCAGGACCAAAAGAAAGATATAGGGGAATATAATAGGAAAATAAGGATAGATAGACAGCAAAAAGTTTCCATAATGTTTCCATTTCAAAATACTATGTTGCAGATATAATTTTGAGGAAATTAATGAAAGATCTTTGATTCTATGACTTTATATTGGTATCAATTTTTTGTTGAAAATATTCAATTATCTGGTTGTCTCCAATTTAATATTTCCTTATTATTTAAATTAGTATATCAAGTATATATTCAATTTATCAATGCACATTTGGTGTTCTTGTGTGACATGATTAATTGGTTTCTCCAAAAGAATTAAAATCCTTTTAGTCAATCACAGTAATCTGGGAGTGTTATTTGGATCAGTAAGAAGAGCCGTATAATTAGGATTGTCATTTTGTCTCCAATTTGATATCATATGTTCTTCCTGTGTGATTTATTTGATTGGTTCTTTCAAGTAAAGATTAAAATCCTTTTGATAAATCATAAGTAATCTATTTGTGTTAGTTGGATCCATAAGTAGAGTTTGTCAATCACTTTCCTGCACATTTATATAAGATATAACCAACATAAGTGTGCTAAATAGTTTGAGTTACAACTAATATAAGTTATACATTCTAGATCTTCATTTGACTCCATTTACCCAACAAGGCACTGGTCTTATCCATTTCATCATTTAGTTTTATCAAAAAAAATTCAAAACCTCACATCTGTTAACTGAACATATTGAATTTCACCTTGATATTGCTTATACAATTTATACCAAATTAGGATTACATCTCTCCACTCTCAATTTCCACTGTGGGTAGATTGTTCAAGTAGGAAAAAAATAGTCTAATTCTACTTCATTTGCATAGGTACACCCACCTAGGTCTAGAAGATCCTAGAGAGAAGAAGGTTCAAGTACATCATTTGGCCTTGTTTGTTAGCCTAAAACATACCAAGAGCTTGGCAACCTCTTGTGGTTTTTCAACCAACATTTTTGAGAACTAACACTCCTAACTAACTGACATGTGCAAATTTAATAAATACGATGCCAAAAAGGTGACATGCTCGATCAAGATCAAATATGATCAAATGAACATAAGAAGAAATAAAATGCATATCAGAATTTGGGGACAAAACGAGAGATAAATTTGGTAAATTCTTGATAACGAGGTTGATTAGTGTGTATCCCGATATGAGATATGGAAAATCTGATTGGATGCCATTATTAATAGACAAAATAGTATGTGGAAAGCTAGATGATCTGACACTTGCTAATGTAAGTTGCAAGTAAAAAACCCTAACAAAGAGTTTGACTCATATAAAATATATGAAGGCATGAGTTAGAAATGTGTGTATGTGCTTGAAAGAATAATATAGAGAGATTTGTAATAGAGAAAAAGAATCATAAAAATACAAGAATTTGATTACAGTAGTGTGAGAGTAAACAGAGAAGTATGATGTGTTGAATCGATGCATCATAGGTTGAGTAGAACCATGTTATGCATAGTTGATTGAAAATATTTGTAAGAGGTTATAGCCTCCATTTACACTAAGTTGTAGCTCATAATAGGGTGTAGTAGCATCCTCAAAGTTTCAGCTTCTAAATAGGGATTTTTTTCTTCCTTGGGTTGCATCCCTAAACATTGTAACTAAACTTTGATGCTTGTGAGGCTAGATTAGGACAGTAGATCCTAGCAGCATTTCTCACCGTGGTTTTTCCCATATTAGGTTTTCCATGTACATTTGGTGTTATGTGTTTGTCTCTCTCTTGATTGTGACTACTTTAGTTGATTATGCTTTGAATTCCTCGTTTGAGTTAAGTTTATTTCTGCTAAAGGTCACTCTAGGTTTAAAAATTTACAGTCTATTGATTCACCCCCCTCTCAGTAGAGCATTGTGTTCTAAAAGTGGTATGGTGAATTGGAGTTCTAATTGAATGAGGTTTTTGATCTGGTACTACAATTTCTCCATCCCCAATCTTAGTTATGGCTAATTGTACCCAAAAAAAAAAAAATTAGCACCTTGGCCATATCTTTGCAATTTTTCCTCCATTTCCTGTATTTTTATTTCTCTTTCCTTATCCTTCTTTTCACCAAGGATTCTTGGAAGTCTTTTCTAACATCTCTTTCTTCTATATACATTTCCTCTATTTCCATGAAATTCTCATTACCTCCTTCTTCATAGTCCTCATAGGTAGAACTATCTAGGGTTTCCTTGTGTGTTTTCTTAGTAACAAACGCATCTTTTGATTCTAAATCAAAAGTAGTAGACAAGTATCTCTTCCTTTTCACAAGTATGTTTACATTGCTAGGGATATCTCCCTTCCCTTCAAAGTCTTTCTCTACTAACATGACACAGTCCTTTTCTTTAGGTTTCTCTACATTTCCCCTCATGACACCTCTCTTTAATCTACCTAAACGTCTAGGTGTAGGTGTCTCCTTCTTAACATTCTTCTTCTCTTGTTGAACACCCTTCTTCTTCTTTTAAAAATCCTCCTTCTTTTGAACATTCTCCTTCTTCTTTTCTATTTTAGAAGGTGTGGAGGATGTGGATGTACTACCTCTCCTTCTCTTAGGTCTTTGTGATTTTGAAGAAGATGAAATTTTCTCAATTACAGGCGACCTAGACTTTGGTTCATTATGTTCCTTATGCTCACCTTGGATATGGGTAGGTAAAGTCACAGGTGAGACATGAGGTCTTTCCCTTACAAGTTCATCTTGTGGTTCTATAGGCTCAGGTACCACAGGTGCATCCAATAAACTATTAATATCTTTACATTCCTTAAAATCTTCCTAGTTTACTTGTGGGTAATAAATCCTCAAACTTATTTTTACCAATAACTTGCAATAAAATAGTGGTTTGATAGGGAAGTGTCACTTTGTTTCCTTTGATACTCTAATGCCATTCTTTTCAACAGATTAGAAAGAAAATTTGGAACATTTACTAGCTTATTGTGTCAAAGGTGACTAAGTAATTTAAAATGTATTATGTACAAGAGATTTTTCCTACCATCATAGGTAAGATATCTAAAAATGTAGGAAGCACAATTATCCCATAACCATGGACGAGAGAGTCTCTTTTTACCTTGTGAAGATGAGTCCAAATCCTCTCCCTGTAAATTCCTCTCTAGCTACAATTGCATTAGCGCATACTAGAAACTTTTCTCCAATTCTAAGTGTGATAGGTCGAATGTGAGCGTTAGAAATCAAGCAACAAGCAAAAGAGTACAAATAAACAACTAAAACAACCTACACCTCAAAATTATCCTAAGTTGGAAACAAAACAAGAAAAAGCCACAAAATGGAACTTTATACCTTGTGTTGAGTCGATCCTTTGGTTGGCCCTTCGATCTTGGATGTGTATGCTCCTTGGATGGCAAGATGCAAGCTAGATGAGGATGTGAAGATGGATGCAAGTGGATGAAAACAAGAAAATGGCTAAGTGTAGGTTGAGAAACAAAACTGCAAGAGTTTGGCTAGCAAAATGATCTCTCCCAAAATGGGAGAAAAGAGGGGGTATTTATAGGATTTTTGGAAAATCCTAGGGGAAATGGACGGTCAAGATTGATCCACCAAATATCAAGATGTAGGGCTAAGGTGAGTTGAGAACTCACAAGCCCTCACATCTTGACATGTGGCATGTGAGATAGCCCTAAAAGGTGAAGTGGACATGAGGTGGAAGGAGAAGGACATGACATGGAGAGGGGTACAAAGTACCTTGGGATTGGACAAGATCTCCTCATAAAGGAGGTACTTGTCCCCATGTGGGAGAGGACAAGTGGGGAATTAAAAATTCCTCAAATATTCTCATGGGGAAGAGGGAAGGAATTTAAAATTCCTTAAATGCATTGGGGATTAAAAGGTGAATTAAAAATTCACATAGGGAAGGGAGATGCCTTGTCAAAAAGAAAAGCATTTAATAGGGTTGACTAAGGACACATGTCATAAAGGACATGGGGAAGAGAAAAGGAATTTAATATTCCTTGGAAGGATAAAAGGAATTAAAACTTCCTTGAGAGGTTGATTAGGCTAGTTAGTGAGGGATTAGAGGATGGTTAGGTGGCTAAAAGATATTAGAGGCCAACTTGCAAAAGTTGGAGGATGTGACACCTCCTAATCAAGGATTAGGCATGTGCACATCCTAATGATGAGATTAGAAGAAGGATTAAGATAAGATAAAAAAAGATGGAGGATGTGACATGAGGAGGAATTAAATAAATGTGATATTTATTTAATTCATTTGATGAAAGAGGAAGGTATTTAATTATTTAACTAGATACCTTAGGGATTAGAAGAACTTAAGGATGTTAATTAAAGGGGATAAATTTGGATAAATTAAGTGTCCAAATTTAGACATCTACATTTTTCCCCTCTTTGAGATGGTGGTACAAAGTAGCATCATTTCAAAGAATATTAAAACATAGAACCTAGAAGAGGATGGTTAGATTGGGAAAGATGCCCCAGTCATTCAAAAGAGTGACTAGGAAGGGAAAAAGAAAATGATGAAAATTAGGGATGAAGGATGCCCCCTCGAGAGGACATGCGAGTTCAGAAGAACACAAGTGTGCTCTCAAAATGGATGAGATGATGCAAGGGGAGGTGAAGAAGATGATGCAATGTGATGGAAGATTGGGAGGGGAGTGTGATGAAGGATGAATGGATGGGGGGGATTTGAGGATGAGAGAGGAAATGCAATCTAAATGCAATTTTCCATCGTCGAAGCATTGATTTTTGCTATAGCATAAAACACAAGATGCCAGGGTATGAAGAACCAAGGCGGAGTAGTGTCTAATGCAGAAAACAAACATAACAAGCAAGAAGGCTATCCCAACACCCCAAAGTCATGGTGACCTTGGTTGGGCCAGGTATTGGGATAACCACAAACACACAAGGATGCCCCAACATAACACAAGACCCCAGGGATCTTGGTGGGTACTATGTGGGACAACCGAGAAGACAAAAAAAAATCAAGATACACCCCTATGTTGACGAGTCAAAGCACACCATGATATGATGGATCAAGGCGACCATGACAAGTGATGATAGGGAGCTCAAATGATAAACAAAAGCCAAAAGCATCAAAAGATCACAATTAATTTCAAACGTCCTTTGCCATAGGATCAATCAAGGGGATGGATGGGATTGATGAGATCTGTTAGGAAGGATGCATCCTATTGAGACCGATGATGGATACTAAATTAAAAGATTGATATGATGCAAGATATTCAGAACTGATTGGATTTGATGATACAAGTGAATCTTGTTTGTTAAGATCCAGCTAGATAAGGGTGTAGCCTGATGACACGACACGAGAGACATGGCACAAGACTGACACAAGACAAGAGACTAACACATCCTAGCGACCTAGGGGCTCGGGGGCCGATCAAAGATTAGCCTTGCCTACGTGGAAGCGCAGAGCCCTCGTAGTTCGACAAAAGGCTGATGATAGACCAAGATGGAGATTTTGATGGATGACCAAGATAGGATGGAGAACAGGAGAAAAGTGGACAATATAGATTGATGATGGATGGAACCCCGGGGGCAGATCAAATGATCGACCTTGCCTACGTGAAAGCGCAGGGGCAACGTAGTTCAACAGAAGGCCAAAGACAAATGATGGATGAAATGGGATGAGATAACCCTAGATACGGGGATAAAATGATTGGACTGTCACGATGGGACAAGATAGACCTGTTGGATTGGATTGGAGGATAGTGACTATATAAAGCTCAGGGATGGGATAGTTATCCAAATCACCAAAAGATGAATTGGGAGGACGATATGCCATATAGATGAATGATGAGATGATGAACGATGAGATAGAAAAGATGTGCAAAAGAAGAAGTGATGACGATAAGATAAACGACATTGGATTGCATGGGGAAAAGCCTAGAGCTAGATACCAATGACAAAGGATTATGAGATGGGATGAGGGGAGAGGATGGGGGGAGGAAAAGGATTGTTTAGGTGGATTGGATAGAGGGATAAGGAAATGGATGAGGAAAAGGTGACCAAATGGATAGATGACTGATGCTAGAAGGTGAAGGGTGGGAATAGGTGGAAGATTACTCAGAATGAGGAAACAATTGATCAAGATTATGGAATGAGAGTTTGAAATGATAGGAGGTTTGATGAATGTTTGAGATGATAGGAGATTCGATGAAGTTTTAAGATGATAGATGAAGGTTTGAAATAGATGAATGGTTAGATGAAATGGATGAATGGATTTATGGATGAATAGGACAGAGTTGAAGAAGATGGAGGGAGGGAGGGATTTGAAGACTTTGTTCAATATCCAAAGATTTTGACTGCAGAGGGACGAAAGTTCATATTAGGGGTTTGGTTAAGCTCAGATTGGGATAAGATTAAAGCTCAGATGAGGATTGGATTGAAGACTAGAATGATTGGAGGATGTGATGGGATGAATTCTACACCAAGTTCTGGGGTTGAAAGGGCATAAAGTGTTGACAATCATATTTTTCCAATTTTTGCAATTTTAAAAAATTGTTAAATTTTGCCATTTTAGGAAACGTCATGGTCGGATGTTTGAGAGTCCCAATTTTTTCCAAGAAATACCCATTGGTGAGATAGGATGAATTGCCAACTAACATCCCAGATTCAAGATATGCATTTTGAGTTATGAGTGAAAATAATTTTTCAAAATGCTGGAAAAAAACACTAAATTGGGATTTTGAGGGTCAAGATGAAAGTTTGAGGCCCTGAAAATGGGTCTCAATGAGTTCCAACGGCTTTCAAAGAAACCCGTTGGAAATCCACTCGTGATCGCATAACGCAACCACCCATCAAATTTCAGCTCAAACGGACACCCGAGTCAAAAGTTATGGCCTCCGAAAGTTTTGGTGTAAAAATCAAAACCCCCAAAAATATGGTTTTTCGATAAATTTTGAAAATTTCAAGACATGGGTTTTGTCCGGGGCGTCGAAAGAAAAAAAGGGTAGGAAAAATTTTTTTGTGGGTAGCC
>VDFB02196510.1:0-84447 GCA_007258455.2 Sequoia sempervirens | reverse complement strand
CTAAATTCCGTACGATTTGAGGATTTAGTAATTGATGAAAGTGTCGTACGATTTCCTTCTCTGTGCTTGACCTGCTCCTGTGTTCTCTTCTCCCCTCGTGATTTCTGTGTATTCTGCCCTTTTGCCAATATATCCTTGGTTGTACGATTTCCTCCTTAGCTGAGTTTTGGCGACTTTTTATTTTAATGTTTCCCGACTTGATATTTCGCCATACTTTATTCCCCTGGCCGTACGATTGGGGTTTCTGTATTTATTTTAATTCCAACTTTATTTAATTTGAGCACTTTCTCCCTTAGGCGCCCACTTCTTCTCATGACTGCTTGTATTTTAATTTTTCGCATTTTAATACTTCTTTTCTTGGTGTCCAAGTCGTTTAATTTATTATTTAATTTTTTCTCCTTTCTTTTACTTTCTTTTCTAACTGCCTTCACATTTCTTTTATTTTTTTCTTCTTTTTTCTTTTTTCTCCATTCGCCTTGTTCTTCCTTATTTACTCTTTTATTTTCCTCTATTCTCTGATGTCTCATAGCTTTTTTCCTTTCTATTTTTATTTTTTCCCACTTTTGTTCATTTTCTCTCTCCTCCCTTCTCTCTTCTTTTCTTTTTTTCCTTTCTTCATCTCTTTTCTTTTTTTCTAATTTTTTAATTTTTTCATACTTTTCATTTTTTAACTCCACAATTTTTTCATCTCGTACCTGTTCAAACTTGTGGACTGGCGTATCGCCCAGTTTTGAGACTCTTCCTTTGTACTCTCCATACTCGGCCGGAAATTTTTGGCTGGGCCTTCCCTCTTCTTCCTTGATTTCCCCGATTTGTAGCATGTTGCACTCTCTGTGGAACACTTCATAGTCTTCCATCTGCCAATGAAATAAGCCATTCAGCGAGCTTGTCTCGTCCTCCGAACAACTCTCGAGTTCAAGTATGCCTTCGATGTTTGGTTCCATAGCTTTCCTTCCTTCGTCCATAACCGATTCACCTCCATCCGATTCAGATCTGGAGGAAGCCAATTCTTCGCTCACGGCCTGGTTCTTCAAGTTGATGACATACTTCCCCCCATTGTTCTCGATCGAGAGTGTGTTCCTCTTCCAATTATGATTTGCCTTCGCCGCTATCAGCCATCCTCTCCCAAGTAGTGCATCGTACGCTTTCCTCTGTAATGGGATGACGACAAAATTTAGCAAAAACTGTTGTGTCCCGATCGTCACCTTCTACACCATCAACGTTCCCAACGGCTTGATACCATGTTGATCAGCGCCAACTAGTTGGAATGTCGGCGGCCAGAGTGTAGGCTTCCCAAGACTCTTCCATGTGTCTTCGGGTAGTACGTTGACTCCTGATCCTCCATCGATGATAGTATTTGTCAAGATATTCCCTCTGATTTCCATATGCACAACCGCTGGCATCTTCCTGATGTTCGCTGTGAGCAATACCGGGTCGATTGTTTGTTCACCGTATGGTGGCGGTTCTGGTATCAATTCTTTCCTCGTTCCTCCAATCGCGGTTGCTTGCCATCCTCGACGACGTTTGTGATCGCCAGTCCCAACTGCGGCATAGTCTGGAGAAGGTCAGTTACTTTGATCGGTATGGTGGTCTGCAGTACCTGCCGTATGATGTTGGTTTCCGCCTCCGACCACCGAGAGGTTCCTGGCTTCTCCAGAGGTACTTTGTTTTCCTTCGCCATCGCCAGTCCCACTTCGGTTTTTGCTTCTTTCATCCTTTGTTTCTCCGTACATGGATCTGGGTAAGTGGCTTTTTTTGCTTGTGCTCTGGTGATCGCCAGTACCTCTTGTTCTTCTACTTCCAGCATATGGCTACCTTTTTGCTTCGAGCATTCGTTATCTTCATGATCGCCTGGTCCACACCACTTACACAATCTCCCTCCCGAACCTTGACCGTTCTGGCAATCCTTGGCGAAGTGGCCCCATTCGTTGCACTTCCTACATTGGATCATAGGTCTTCCTTTTGCATCGTGCTGTATCATGTTTCTCGAACTTATATTGGTTCGGTAACCTTCAGGGGATGCATTGCTATTGTACTGGGGCTTTGGTGGTGTGTTCGGCGGTGTCGACGGTTCTCC
Organism: Sequoia sempervirens; assembly: GCA_007258455.2. NCBI lineage: Eukaryota > Viridiplantae > Streptophyta > Pinopsida > Cupressales > Cupressaceae > Sequoia > Sequoia sempervirens. Next base: position 82,370 of record VDFB02196510.1, on the reverse strand, counting down.
CTGCGCAAAGAGTACTTGTGCACTTCTGGCTTTTAAGTTGTATGGGCATTCCTTGACGGAATGTCCCATCACTTGGCAGATATTGCAGAATAAGTTCTTGGGACAGTTCGCCGTCGTGTGACCTTCCCCATTGCAATCCGTACACCACAGTTCTCTGGCTTCTCTCGTACTCTCCTTGTCGGCCTTCAATTCTTTCATCATTCGCATCATATCTTTCCTGAGTGCTTGTACAGTCTTGGATTCACCGTCGCCGTCGTCCGTACTCTCCTTGTCGTATGTCTTCTTTTTCCCTCGGGAGGATGTTTTATTTTCACTACGTCCATTGCCCGATTGTATGCTTCAGCGTACGACGAAGGAGGTACGACTTTCATTTTCTTCCTTAATGACGGAAGCAAGCCCTCGATGAACCATCTTTTCTTCAACCCATCGGCCGGTTGTGCCTCCAATTTCCCCAGTAAATCTTTAAGTCTTCGGTTGTAGGTCCGCACACTCTCGTGCTTCCCTTGCTTGGTATTGTATATCTCCGCAACAATCTCACTGTCATCTCGAAGAAGTTTGAACTCCTCCTCGAAAGCTTTTTTCAATAACCTCCATGTAGCTCTCTCTGCTTGGTCTAATTCCGAGTACCAATCAATGGCACTGTCTCTGAGTGTCGCCGGAAATGCCCTTAGCCACTGGTCGGGATCATCCTGCTCGCTGGCTATCCAAATTGTCTCACATGTCTTGCAATGCCATACGGGATCCTCAGAGCCATTCCCCATGAATTTCGGCAACTTTGGCCGTTCCGGATGAGCCATCTTTCCCGGTTGACCTCCCTGTGTGTTGGACCCGATTAGACTAGTGGATTCCTCGCTACGTCCCTGTGCGTCACTTGCACTCTTGGCCACGTACGAGTCACTCCCACGTCCTCCGTCAACGTCCTCAACACCGTGGGTCTCCTCAGGATCTCTGATGCTCTCTCTGCCCTGGGCTCTTAAGCTCTGGTCTTCCCCTCCTTAACTCGTCGTTGTCGTCCAAGAGGGACAACTCTCGAAGTCGTCTGATGCAACTATTCAAATCATCTTCATTTTCATAGGGGTTATATCTTCCTGCGTGTGGAGTGCTGAAGGGGTCTTCGTCCCTTCCTTCTGTCAAACTGTGGTGCGCCCGTTCAATGGATGTGTCTATTCTTGTCAGGTTTTCATATGTTCTTTTTATGCTTTGATTTATTTCAATTAAGTCTTCATCCAATTCCTTACCGACTTGCCTTAGTCGTCTTCGCCGATTTTCTTGCTCTTGCAGCCTGAGTGATCGCCGAACTTGCTCTTCCGAAGTCCCGTGCCCGTCAGGTACTCGATGCTTGTCTTTGTTCGGCCGTACGGGCATTTATTAGTTGTTCAAGCAATCATTGCTGGTTGCCGGAAGTACGGCGCCGACTAGTATCGCGTTCTTCCTCTTCACGTTTGGTTCTGTCTTCACAACGTTGTACAATTTGTTGCCTTCACGTTGTACAATTTGTTGCCTTCGGCGCTCGCGATCTTCTTCCTCTCGCAAGTCTTGCAGGATAATGAAATGGCGGGCCAGTAACCTGGGCATGCGATTCAGGAGGTGGTTCACCTCGTCGTTCACTTCCAACCGATCCCAGATGACTTCCTCAGGGATCTCCCGAATGTGGGATTCCCTACGCACGTGGTCACGTAGCGATATTTCCACAAATTTACCAGATCTTCTATCAATGAGTCTTCCCGTTCCTCATTAGCATTTACAGGTTCTTCCGCTAGTTGACCCATTACGCTGCCATGGCAGGTGATGCCCTAGTCTGTTCAGGCAACGGCGCCAAATGTTTGCCTACGGAATGTAATTCAAATCTTACGTACTACTGGCAAACTAGTCATGTGCAGAACATAGGAATAAACAGTAAACTGAAAGATATCATATTTGAACACTAGAAACTTTATTCATCATCAGAAATATCATGTACAAAAGAGTATCGGCATTGCTTGACAATATAACCATCGGCACATAACTCATAACTCGTAACTCATAACTCATAACTATCTCCCGACTATCCCAACAGGCTACATATAACGTTCGGCGGTGGTTAGATAACCAACCGACACGACGCTTCATAACAACATTAACATTAACATTAATCCGAACATGATTTCCCGAAAGTACATGACATTATTATTCTTTACTAATCTATAGTTTTATTAGCAATTGGCCGACTACGACCAAGGCCAACTACAGCCGACAACAAAGTAAAATATACTGCTAACATCCCTGCTTCTATTTTTTAGAGGATCTTGCATGTTTTTGAAAAAATCAGCTTTTTCGAAAACTGCTGATCGAGGTCCTTCAAAACCACATTCTCAAAAAAACCCTTCTCAATTTTTTTTCGAAAAATATGCCTTTTTTAGAAGAAAAATCAGCGAAGCTATTTTTAGCTTTTGTGTAGAACTTGTTCAAACATAGTCGTGTTCACAGTCAATCTTCAAGTTTTCAGATATGCAGTTCTCTACAATAGAAATCAGGACCAAATCGGTCTTGCTTCACAATTTCTTGAAGACATTTGACACCGACTTGCATCAAGTACATCCAGTGGTTGATCTAAACACTTTGAAAGACATAGACACCATTACAATCAAGAATCTTGATGATTTTGGGTTGCTTGCAGCAGCTTCTTTTCCCATCTCAGCGCAAAACATTGAGTTTGTGATTGCTTGTGTCAAGCATTACAATCCCACTTCACGAGAAATCCAATCAGCGGATGGGTGTATTGTTTGCAGCCTCAAGCCAGGAGACATTGAGAGATGTTTTGCCATTCCATCATGTGCAAATAACTTTATTGTATCAGCTGAAGAATGTGAAAAGCTGTGGAATGCACAAAAGGATCAATGCCAAAAAAAGAGTGCACAAAGGTGGCTAAAAGAGAAGCAAAACACTTTGCCAAAGAACATTGGACGTGGTGAGTTCAAGGATGAATTTGCAGTCCTGATTACTTTGCTCAACCGAGTCACAGGACAAGCAAAAGCACATAAGTTTCAGTCTTGGATGTTCTACATCATGTCTCAAATTGTCAACAAAAGAGAACACTACAACTGGCCAGCATTGATCAGTGATACTCTTCACCACCATATGATAGGGTTCTTTGAGGCCAATGAATTCCATATGATTTCATACCTTGTATATCTAATGGCCTTTCAAGGCAAGTTTAGAGGTTTGAATGTCGTCGGAACTCTGGGCATTCAACGTGTGTATGAACATTACTCGCAGTTAAAGTTATCACAGTTAGAGCGACATTTCAAGCAAGTGAATGATCTTTTCCTGATGCATACGATGAGAGATCTTGACAATGAGTTGCATATACGGTTTTCAGCAGACACCAGATTGGCAATGGCGGATTGGGCTGATTGGTTTATCGAATTTCCCACTTTCTCCTACATTAGTATGGCTTCTTAGGTGATCCAGCCATGCTACCTAGATATCCAACAAATAAGGTAGTGTTCATGGAGTTTCTAAGGCCAGTACACGAAGTGCACACTTTTTTGTGTAACAGACGCAAGCGTGCCGTCAATTTCCCATGTGAAATGAGCATATATAGACGTAAACCAGCAGCTGATACTAAGTTGATGAGCAATGAACTGTCAAAGCTTAATATCAAGTTTCTCAAAGAAAGGCATTCATATGACCCTTGGGAACTCTTGGCAGCTCGTCTTGGTCAAAATCATTCACATAAACCTACAATGGAAGATTTTTGGGTTAATTGTGAAGATGAGTTCGAAGTGCGCAAGCGTGATTACAGTAGATTTACTCTTCATTAGGTTGCTGATTTCTTATCAGAAGATGTGGCGGGTTTGTCAGATGATGATGGAGAAGTCTTACTTCCCACATATGTCAGAGATTAGGTTGATCAGCAACCACTTCGACCAATTGATTGGTATGCTAAAGAGAGCACCTCGATCAAGGAAAGAACAAGTCGGATTGTCAAGAACAGTAGACTATTCTTGAGTAGCAAGAGGACACGGAAGGTACTCATTCCAGTTACAGAGCCGCCAGTGGTTCATTCATCACTACCTACCTCTTCTAGATCGAAACCCATAGTTAAAGTAATGAGCAATCCTCCTAAAGGAACCAAGGGTAGCAGAATGATAAAGAACTTGAAGGAAAATGAGAATCAGCAGGAACAATCAGCAAATGCACCAGAAGTTCTAGTTGAATCAGCACCACAAGTTGAAGTAGAGCCTTCATCTCCTATTCTTCCACCATCACCAAGGACTTCTCCTATCCATATAGATTTAGAAGGTGATTCACCAATTCGCAACGTCTCAACACCATGTGTTCCATTAGGAGTTATTGAAGCTGGAACCAATTCTCCCAAAGAAGTTAGTAGATACCCTTCGTCTTGGCTTGAGAACTAATTGAAGCTGGAACCAATTCTCCCAAAGAAGTTAGTAGAGACCCTTCGTCTTGGCTTGAGAACCTCCTGGGCAGGAAGAGGCAAAAGCCTTCTTATCAATTGGACTTTGCAAAGTTTGATAACATCTACCAAGAAACATCAGAGAAGAAACTCAAGAAGCAGGTTCACATAGAGAAGAATGTTGATAATGAGGTTGTCATTGAGATTGCTACACCACCAAAAGACAAGAACGCCAATGAGGTTGAGGTTGATGACTTCACATTGGTCAAAGCCAATCTTGGTAGAAGCACCCGATGTGCTGATGTGAATCTCTTTGAGGTTTGCAGCAGTTAACCTGAAAGAGAGAGTGCTCAAAGATAGAGAAGACAAGGCAGCCCTCAAGGCTGAGAATTGACAGCTATGGCAGTACATTTCCAATCTACTTCATGGCACTTCACACACCACTGCTTTGCTTGCACAAATTCTAAAGTCGCCTACAAATCAAAATCAATTGAGTCAGTTGGTTATATATGGGAAACATCTAAGTGATTGGGTAGAAGAGTTCATCACAAGGGGCAGATTTATACTTGTAGAGATGGAACAATTGAGGTACAATGGCCATGATCTTCGCTCAGGGATTCAGGAATCAGAGCAGAACATAGCGGAAAGGAAGCCAAGAGACAAGATCGTCATTTCCGACTTGAGAACAGCTTATGATTCAATCACTACAGAAGAACACAAGAAGAAGATTTTTGCTTGGAGATGTTGGTGTACGTTTTATCATCCACCGAACACACAGAATAAAATGTCCAAAGACACTCTATCCTCTCTTGAAAAACCACCGCATATGCTAAGATTGTGAAAAGATCATATGGCGATTCCAAGGTTTCTTTTGTTAGGTCTTGACGTGTGGATAAGTTCAATGGGCGTTGTGATTTGCTGGTAATACACAAGGGGACTTACGTTAAAGAAATTTTCACAAGTTCGGGACTTAGGCGAATTTATCATTAACGGCTTCTTCAATTAGGACTTCAATTTGGATCTCAAAAAATAGCAAAAGGATAAGGGGTTTAGGGGATCTATTCTACGCCTAAGAATTTAAGACACAGTAAAGATTCGGTGAAAGGGATAGCTGCACTTTGTTTCGCCTCCCTAGGACAACTTACGCAAAGTGGGTGCAATCTTCAAGGGGTGTGAGAATGATTCTCAAATCTCGAATGAGACCGAAGTTAAGCTTCCACAATTACAAGCTCAGGCTAACTTTACGCATCGAATGCAAATCATCCATTCGAAGAAAGTATGAGCAATATTTCACCATTGAATCTAGACGATCAATCTCTCATTCACTTAACCAATATTCAAAGCAAATTCTACTTAACTTAATTCTAACTCTAATTTTTGGTAGAAGATATGCAACCTTGGTTACTACTTGACAATAAAAGTTATTCAAAGCAAATCATGCATAAGAGCTTTTATTATCAGAAATAGTCTCAATGCAACAATTTCATATACTGTCTCCACACTTTACAAATGAGGGGTGCGCTCAATTTATAGGCTCCCCAATTACAATTCAATGGCCAAGATTGATTTCAAATCAACAGCCGAGATTACAAAATAAAACCCTAATTAGGGTTTGTCACAACCAACTCCTCCTCGACCAATGAGAAAATTACATTCGAGCACACTTGTCCTTTTTGCTAAATATAAATCAACAATAAAATAGAAAGTTGTTGCATGTTGATTCAAAACAATTTGATTGGTTGGAAGATGACGAGGTGCCACCTCAGCGTGTTGGATGCCTTCCTTGGTTGCTTCGTTTTTCTTCCACGTGCTTGCCTTAGAATATTTTCCTTGCCGATGACTCTGTCCTTTGCGCTTGTTCCTTCCTAGCTTAGATCTTGGAGCTCCTTTTGAGACTTTGATTTCTTCTTCTTGCCTGTACTGGAATCTTTGAGGTCTGGAAGTCTCCCCTTGGAGCAGGTGTCTAGACTTGAAGTTGGTTGCTTTGAAATTCCTTCTACTTGAACTGGGTTGATGTTATTCCTTGGGATTTCCTCTCTGAATTCTCCAATTTGTGTCGAGAAATTGTCTAAGTATGGAGATGTGTTTGGAACACTCTTCTCATCACCATCCGATTCTGATTGGAAGCTTGTTTTTAATTCTTCAGGAGATGAAATCCCTCAAGAAGTTGTCCTGATTGCTTCTTTCAAGTGCCTAGAATTTGGAGAAGAATGCCTCTGTGCTTTCGCCACAATGGAGGAAATTGGAATTTCCTTTGTGAAGTATTTCCCAGACTTAATCAAATTTTGGCTATTTTGTAACACCTTCATGTGGACCATTCAACATTTAGCCAAGGTTTTGGCCATCTTCATGCTCGAACAAACTTTGCCTATGGATTTGCCTTCAATTCTAAATTTGGCTTGTGCTAAGGATTTTATTCATTTCTTCTTTATTTTTCCTCTTTATTCCTTTGTTTTCTTTCCAACACTTAGCCAATTTTCTGAATTTTAGCCAATTTTCTCATCCTCTCCTTTGGAAAACTTTACTTGTGTCTTGACATATTCATTTGTTGCAATCTTAGACATTTTTATTCAATCAAAGTCGGACTTCATAATGTTCAAGACATTTTCTTCAATAGGCCTAGGTCGGACTTTACTTTGCCTTGGACATGCCTTGCTTGAGGAAAGTCAGACTTCATAAAGGTTTGGACATGCTATGCTTGGGCAAAGTCGGACTTTCACTTGTCTTTGCCATTTTCATCTCCCCTCTAGGCACTTCATGCCTTAAAAATTTTCCATCATGCTTGAGGGCGGATTTTGGACTGTCTTGGACACTTCTCCAGGTGGACTTTGCACTTATCTTGGACATCCATCCTTGGGCAGACTTTGCTTCATGCTGGACATCTTCACCTTGGGCGGACTTGAAGCTTGCCTTTCCATCCATTATTTTGTCCAAGGCATTTTATATTTCTAAGTATTGGAAATAAATTATTAAAATGTCAAAATATTTAATTTATTTCCAACTCGTTCTTTTTTGGACCCATGGCTATTTTGATTTTCTCTCCTTTTTTCTTTGGCTAAAAGTTTATTTTCCAAATTTATTTCGATTTTCGTCTAGCCAAGTTAAAATTCTAGCCATCTTGCCAATAAATGTTAAGCCGGATCCTCATTTTCTTCTGCCATGGCAGACTTCAAATTGTGCTGGGCACATTTTCTCATGCCAAAATCAATTTTTTTCTTGTTTGGACGAATTTCTCTAGGCAAAGTCTGTGTTTGGATATCTCCCTTAGGCAAAATTCCATGATACTTGGACAAATTCTTATCCCCTCTAGCCAAGGGCGGACTTTCTTGCCTCTTTGCCATGTACATTTTCCTCTATATACTTGGCTAACTTCATCAACTTTTCTCTAGACATCCAGACTTAAGCGAATTTTTTAATCTTTCTTCTCTTCTCATGCTAGGCGGACTTCACCATTCCTTTGCCATGTCCTAGGCGGACTTCCTCAAGTCTTTTCCATCTTCCATCAAGGCATGGCGGACTTTCTCAACCATTTGCCTTTCATACTTAGTCAAAATTCGCACTTCTCCCCTTTAAAACATTAAAATACTTAGCCAAAATTTCAATTTTCCCTCCTTTTAGGCCTCTATACTTAGGCAATTTTCGGATTTTCCCTTCAAGGCACCAAACACTTAGCAAAAAATTTCAATTTTCTCCTTCTTTATGCCTAGGCGGACTTCCCAAGCATTTTTCCAAGTCAAGGGTGGACTTTCCAAGGTCTTTGCCATCCTCCATCAAGGCTGGGCGGACTTCAAACAAGTCTTGCCAAAGCTGGGCGGAGTTTGGAACCTCTTTGCCAAGTCCCTCATTTTAAGGGCCGACCTCATACTTGTCTTGCCAATTCTTTCCAAGGCATGGCGGACTTTAGACAAGGCTTGCCATTTCTCTCCAAGGCATGGCGGACTTTGAAGAGTCTTTGCCATTTTTTTCTTGACTAAGGCAAGGGCGGACTTCATACTTCCTTTTGCTCTGTCCCTTAAAAGTAGGGCCGACCTTTTTGATGGCTGATCATGCTCTTTGATGGCGAATTTTCCAGACTTAGACAAAATTTTATCATGAACTTCATGCCCTTTTGGTTGATTTTTTTTGGTGATTTTCCCTCAGATTTTGACTGATTTCTCAATGATTTTTCCAGATTCTTCATGCCTTTTGGGTTGATTTTTCTTAGCATTTTGACTGATTTTTCAATGGTTTTCCAGATTTTCTCATGCTTTTGGGTTGATTTTCTGTGATTTTTGGATCTAAAGATGGAAAGTTGACTTGTTGACCAGGGTTGACTTTTTAAAAATAGAAATTTCTAAAAATAGAAAAAGCAAAATCCCTAAAAAAATAGGGAACCCCGTTTGGTCCAAAAATGCAAAAAATGAAAAAAACGAAAAAGCAAAAAAGCAGATTCCCTAAAAAATAGGAAGTGTCAAAATTGGCTGAAAGCACAGTCGATCCTCGTCTCTCGGGCCTTCTGAGCACTTCCATGACGTTTATGCACTGATTCAAGCATGGATTATCAACTTGGCTCGGATGACTCTCAAAAAGACTAACTTGAAACCCTCAAAACGATGACCTCATTTGTAAAAAGACAAGTGATAAGCAGTTGCGACGCCAAGGCAAAAAGCGAAAATAGGGGGTCCCCATTTGCAATGGGGTGATGTGTGAAAAGGTCACAATAGGAGAGAACAACACTTCTTCAAAGTAAAAACCTACAAAGGAATATCTACAAAATTGACCAAATATAGACAAAAGGTTGCTAGTGCTCTCAGGTTCATAAGTACATTTGTGTCACAAATTCCTTGTCAATATCGACATGAAGATGGCACTTACTTTGATCTCGATGAGGTACAGACAGAATTTCAAAACCTTGTTCGTGACAATTTTAATGGTGATCCTGTTGCCTTGAAGATGAATCATGTGCTTTCCATATCAGGAAAATTTGATAAAGTAGTTGAAAAGATGCAAAGAATTTCTAAATCTGATCGCAAATGGTGAAAAGATGTTGCAGAGACAATACATTGTTCTGAAGAGTATCAATATTTCTGATGAAGAGGAAGTTAACGGTTTCCTAAAGGAGATGATATCCCAAGATGTCAATGAGTGAACTGCCAGTTGAAGACATGCAACATTTTCCAAGAATAGAACTTACATCAGAAATTAACTCGATGTCTTTTTTGAGTTTAACTTGCTGTTATCTTTTCATTCATATCTATTTTTTGGAAATATCTATTGTATAGTTGGAGTTTTCCTTAGTAATAGATCAGTTAACTGATGATAGCATTCCAATTAACTGTTAAGTTATCTTTTGTTTAGACTTAGAAATAAAGCTTGCATGTTGGCAAGACTAATTGTTAAAAACAAGGAGATTTTAGGGTTCCCTACTCCTTTGTCTGTGTATAAATAAGAGCAGCCTTGCCCAATATTTTTTTAACCGTGCTTGTGATAACAAAATTGTTGAGCCTACTTTTGCCTGCAAGTTTGCTATTCAGTGTATGTTCAATTGTGTCAATTGTAATTTGGTTTGATCATATATTGTATGTCTACTTTTGCTACAATCTACTATCCCAGATGTGTTATTACTGTTGGAATTTGAGAAAATAAATCTTATGCCTCCCTTGATTTGATCCACGGTGTCAAAATCTTTCAATGTTATTGTCTTATATGTTTAATTTGCATAATCTTTATTTCAGCATACATCTCAAAAGTACAATGAGTCTTCGAGGGTATTTTGAAAGCGAGTTTATTTAAGTTTATGTGTTTATTAATCATTCCCAGTTTACTTCTAACTCTCTTGCTCTGAATTTACTTGAGAAGTTAGAAGCGTCTTTAGTGTAGGTTTAGTTGTAGTTGAAGTTATGAAACCAGAGACAACCTCAGCTACAACACAAAGAGTTTTATAACCTTGTGCTCTCAAGCTGAGAATAAAAAGATTGGCAAGTAGTTTAATATTTCTTTTTATGCATAGTCAGCAAAAAGGGAGCTTCCCCTCCTAATTTGAAGAGCAGTCTAACTGTGCATAGCTGTCCATTTCCAATACGCATTCCAAAGGTGCGAATTGAAACGCCAACACTATGCTATTCTCCTATTCATCAATCATAGTTTAAATTTGGAAGCAATATGTGTATGGATAGTAAGAAATCATGATTTTCGAACAAATCTCACCCTCTAAATCATCTTCTTATTATTTGTTTGTGTTAGCAATTTATTTGTCTACCCAAACCATTACTAGACCAAGTTCATATTGGGATGGATCCTTGTCCAAGTATGGCCTCTAGTATGTCCCTAGATCTATGGGTCTTCCTTACATTGAGATGTACCTAGGACAGACCCAAGGACATTTTCTAGATGAACCCAAGCAAAACCCAAACACAAGCCCTAGTCAGCAACTTTGAAAATTTGTAATGGTTTTAGTGTTGCTTGTTCTAAAAAGAAAGAAAGTTTCAAGCATTCACAGAATTTGATGCTTCACGTAATTTTTTTAGGCATACTAGGGGTGGACCCACAAACCTGGGGGCATACAATGGTGAGGTGTCTAAAATTAAACCCTAATCCAAACTAGCATCCAAAGTGAGTAATATAAACCATTTTTTTTATTTATAAAATTTGGCACTGAATTATAAATTATCAAATGTGTTGGCCCCTCCACGTGGAAGGCTGAAGATGAATTTTGATGGGACCTCTGAAGGCAATCCCGGGGACTCAAGTGCACATTGCATTACCAAGAATGAGGCAAGAGTCCTGCTATGGGCCTTCTAGATGAAACTCCCAAAGGCTACCAATAATAATGCAGAATTTGCTGCATTACATTAAGGCCTAAAGCTTTGTGCACAGAAGAATCTGAGCTTGACGGAGATTGAGGGGGACTCAATGCATTATATTAATGCAGTTTCTTCCCGATTGATGTGTAGCTAGAAGACTTCTAAAATGATTGAAGTGATTAAACCAATCTTGGATAAGTTGGGAGACTTATCCTTAAGGCATGTATATTGTGAATTAAAAATGGCATCAAACTTTTTGTCCAACCACGGGATTGATCAGTCAAAAAAGATAGTAGTATTGTTAGATGGAATGGATTTGTGGTCAGGTTTGGAGAAGATCCTTGCTGCTGAGCTGTCAAGTCAAGTGATTCCAGTTATTCACTAAATCCACAAGGTGGATTTCATTCTCTTCCAGGATGTTCGCCACTTGCAGGGTCGCTCCTATTGTTTGTTGCAGTGATGGAGCCTAGAGTAGCAATCAAGGGACTGCAGCTATGTAAGAGAGTCGATGGAATCACAAATTGGATGCCTCTTCAATATTGCTGTGCCCCAACAATGGGGGCAATCTTCTCCACAGTTGGGAGGAAAATTCTGGAGGGTGGAAATGTTCATGACACCATAATCCTGGAAAATTTCGTAATGGTTTTTATTGATGTGCTGGGACACAAAATTTATGGTAAACTGGCTGCAATTAAGTATATTGACAGCTCATGGTGCTACTGTTCACTGCCATCTCAAATTATGATAGAAGGGCAGCCAGGCATTAAGTTGGCGGAATTTTATGCCAAACGAGGTTAGAAAACAATGCAGATTTATGGAGCTGTTTGCAACTGTTTTCTGAAGGGGTCTGCAAAAGCAATATGTAAGGTTTCCAGAAGTTCATGGCAGATAAACCTGATTTGTTGTCCACCCAATACAAGGACAGTATTGTCCACAACGACTAGTTAACATCGAATAGAAAATACATAAGACCCACTGCAGTAGCATCTTGCTACAAATATATATATATATATATATGCCTGGGGGCATACAGTGGTCAAACACCTAAAATTAAACCCTAATCTTACCTAGACTAATATTCAAAGTGAGTAATAGTGAGTAATAGAATATTATAAAACATTTCGATTTTTTAATTCATATCATTCAGCATTAAATTATAAACTAACATCTTGAATCTTGACAGTAAACCTGAACCTATTACACTGAAGACACAAGAATAACTGCCCACCAAATTTGCCAATAGAAAGAATGAAAGTAGCAATACTGATTATTCAAAAAAGGACTAACCTCATTAATGTCATACTTAGCCTCACGAAGGCGCTCACTCCAAAAGTTAATATCCCAATGGCACATATCATTAGCTTCTTTGGCTTCCTGCTCTTTGGCAAAGATCTTCAAATCTTCCAAATCTAACAATTTTACATAACAGTATAAGCCAATAAACAAAAAAATAAATTTAAATTATTAAAAACAAGACATTTGTGTGCCAACTGCCAAGCGTTTACTAGCATCCATTATTAGGCATAAAAAAGGAAAAAAAAAATGTTGAGATAATTTCATTATTTAACATTGCATTCTAGAAACTTTAAAGATTTCCCATAGATCACAGATTACTTATACATTCAATCTGTGATTCTATTAAGAATAATATGAAACCATAGCCTGCTCATCATAAATCTAAGTCACAATTGTAAGTCTTTAAGTTAAGATTATTAGATTTCTAAAGTCTATTTCAGTGAAGCTTAAAGCTTTTTGTAGAAAACTGTCGAGTAGTTTATACATCAACATTTTGGATCACACTATATGATCAATATTCAATAAGTTTTTAACAACTGAGCCTTTGAAGCACATCATAAATCTAATGAGTGTAAATAAAAAATTCAAAACAAAATGGAATGCCATTTAAGCTATGTTCCACCAAGTTTTTAAGCTAGGGACAACAGGGGATGATGGGTGGACACATTTTTGAGGCAGATTTCTTTTAGGCCATTGTGGGGGACGGCAGGGGATGACAAAGGGGATGGCAATATAAAAAAGAGGGAAAAAATTTAAAATATAGAGAAATTTCAACTATTCATATGATAACATTGATAAGACATTGATCATATACATTATAGAATCCTTAATACACTGAATTAGAGTTGAATTGAAACTTCACATGAGAGTCTTAACAAGTTAACAAATGTGAAAACTATAAATTTAATTGCTTCCATAATCCATTCTCAATGTGCAAATGATTAAAATTATAAAACACAACAAAATACTGAAAGGCTGCAAGTTTAAACTACAAAATGACAAAGTCATAAAAAACATTGTGATAGAAAGTATGAGTCTGCCCCTAATCAGCATCCACCATCATTGCATCAAAATTGGAGTCTAACTCTGAGCCACTACCACTTTGAGGGACTAACTCATTCAATGGAACTCCAACCAATCCCTCCTGTGTCTCCTCATCAATCTAGGTGGCATTTTCAAGATCAGCATCCCACCATAAAGCTAGAGTCTACTAATACTCTAATGTTTGACAATCCTGAAGTCACAAAGCAATATGCAAAGCAACTAACTTCTCTACTTGTCTAGAGGTAAGCCTATTCCTTTTGATAGAATGAATAAAGTTGTATGTGGATCAATTCCTCTCTGCAATAGAAGAATTAGAACCCTATGAAATGATGTGAATAGCAAGCATCCTCAACTCTGGGGTGTATCCTTGTCATGCGATGTCCACCATCCAACTAGATCAATTTGAGCTAATGTAGCTCTATCTATCTTCATGTCTAGTTTGTTGAATGTTTGACCACGAAGATTAGTAAAGTAAAGCCATTGTCTGTGAATTATAGTTGACTCCTCACATGAATACATCTTTTGAAGGGCCTTCATTAACCCTTCTTTCACCTCTTCGTCATCACAAGGAGACAAACTACCAGCCTTTGGTGCATATCATTTGGGATTCAGAGAAAAACTTACCATATAAACTGGGGTGTTCATAATGTTCCATTGTCGCATCACAATCTATAATGTCCCTTTCTTGGGATCTTCCCGATTTCTGCCCTAGAATAACAATTCTAACTTAAGTCTAAGGAGGTAGTTCATTTTGAATCCTAACTTTATAAAAATATTATCAAATGTAATACACGATTTAAGATAATCTTGGTATAGGTCTTACAATAATTTTAATAATCACTAAGAAGTAAGAATATATGATAACATCTAAATTTACAAGCATTAACATTAAATGTTAAGATTTCATGATAACATATAAATCCACATAAACCAAAATACATCAATAGCATTAATAATTATTCCAAGGCATATTCCTATAGTAATTGTATTAAGAATTTGTTGGAAATGTTCGCAAACTGCAATCTCAAGGATGGTTGTCCTTGTATTGCAAGAGCATGGGTGGATCCCCATCCATCCACCTCGGGGTTGCGTACTTCAGGAGACCTTCAAGCCCAAGAGCACTCATCCGCCTCTCGGCCCACGAACATGGTAGGATCTCATGTCCACTCCATCCCTCGATCCACCTTGGAGGTGCACCATCCTCATTGATCAAGCCTAGGAGCACTCATTCACCTCCCAACCCACGAGCATGCCAAGATCTCCAATCCATCCATCTTGGGGAGGCATGCTTGATAAGATGCATGAAGACTTCCTTCCTCAACAAGCCCAGGAGCACTCATACACCTCCCAGCCTACAAGCCTGCATCTCGAAGTGGCGTGCTTGATGAAGTAAAGGCTGATACTTCACCTCTCATGAACTCGGAAAGCTAGTTGTCCTTCCTATTTGCAAACCATTTCTAATAAATTCAAAAACCGATTACTTATATAAATTTTCTATTAAATACTTTTAAAAGAAAATGCAATTAAACTACTTACAATTAGCAATCACTTAATTTATGCAAGGTATATCTATACATCTATTTATTTATAATCTAATATTATTCTTAAACTTGTCTCATGATATTATTAATGCTGAAGATAGCATTTATTTTTGCCCTTATGACTCAATTTCCTTTTTTACTTTCCAATTTCCACTTCATGCCTCTCCCCACTTATTTGTTCTCCTTCTGAGGGAGTCATTGCCTTAACATATTTCTTAACTAATTCTCACTGAACCTCTTTTAAGAGTCGCCGCTTTCATATCTCCTTGGTCGTCGCTTCAATATCCTCTTTGGTCAGCAATTTTCCTTGATCTTAGACAGGCTGTGATCGGGGGAGGCTGCAATTTATGGTGGGGGCATGACACAATGAGCTTAATATTTTACTCATATAATCTCAAATTAAGATCCTTGTTATAAATTGCTTGCTTCATCTACCCAAGAATGTTGTCAAACGCCTCATAAATCTCTCCAAGACTAGAAGAATCTATATCACAATATCTAATGATACCAACAACAAGTGAGATGAAGGAGCAAACATATCTGCAAACAAAAATTTCAAAAACAAAAATAAGTTAGAAAATTAGAATAAAATATTTAATAACAAAACCAGCAATCAATTTATTAATAAAATCAGCAAGTTATTAAAAATCAGCATGTTCTTACCTCGCAGTGGACAACTAATCATCATCAAGGATCTTTTGTTTTATACTTTTTCCTTTAGTAGTGTTTGCAGTAGGCCATCTACTCCAATTTGAATTAACCATCATCAATTTTAGAGCATCCTCTCTAACAAAGTTAAATAATTAGCATACCTTGCATCCTCTCTAACAAAATTAAATAACTGACCAAGTGATATAGGCTCCTCTAAGCCATAGAGTCATAAACTTCTAGCTTTTGTTTTGATTAGAGCATCCTCTCTAACAAAGTTAAATAATTAGCATACCTTGCATCCTCTCTAACAAAATTAAATAACTGACCGAGTGATATAGGCTCCTCCGAGCCATAGAGTCATAAACTTCTAGCTTTTGTTTTGATATTTGTTTGGAACTTTTGATGCCATGGATTTCATATTCCATGAGTTTTGTATAAATTTGACAATATTTATATATCTAAATATGTTATTTGAGTTATTTCCTTCAGCTAAAATTTGCATTTATACTTATGTGATCAATGTATACTTGTGTATGTGATCGAAGTAGCTTCCATTTGATGAGATTATTGTCTTTAAGGTTTATTTATTAAAGGGTGCATGAAACAAGTTTTAAATCCTTAAAAATCTTTGAATTTCTTGGGATTTTCAATTTGTCAAGTCTATGCGGAGTCCTAGTCCGAACCAAAAATCAGCTTTGCCAAGTCCAAGCCGAGTCTAAGTCTTGTAACAATGGTTAAGACACAACCATGACACCCAACTGTACATAACCAAAAAATGATTAACATGCTACCTATGCCAACAATACAATAACAAACATTACAACTAAGTTTGTTGCAAAACAATGATTTTACTCATATGTTGATAATAATAACTAATGATAACATAGCATATTATATTATCACTCTCTTAAAACAAGTCAAAATCACATCAGAAACAACCTAGATAAAAATGATGAAGAATGAGATGATGTAAGGGAGACACATGGCATCCCTTCTATCTTGTTGTAATTTTAAAGCTTCAAAACATTGTGTTCTACTTCCCATGAGCATGTGCCTATTTGTGGGTCTACACAAATTTTCACTTAACTTTTGTCATCTTCATATTGGTGCACTACACTCAACTAGAGAACATAATTTCATCCCTTGATGAGTTTTCACAACAACTTCATCATTCAAAGAATATTTTTCCTCGATGGACGCATATGAAATCTCTTTTCATTGGACCTACAAAGGTACAAATGAGAGACCACAAAAACGACAGATAGCCATGACCAAACTTTGAAACATGACTCTTGACTCAATAAAAAGACAAGAATGTTGCTTGAAAGTTGACACAGTACGAAAAAAATTGTATGGGTACAACACTGCATCACCAATCAAAGTCGATCCAATAACTGTGCAAAATACTCTACTGATTATGTGTCGGTTGGGCACTAACTAAATTATCTTGCTCACATGTCACTTACACTTCATCTTCACTAATTCGCTCAATTCTAACTAGGAAAACATATTAACATGTGGAAATTTGGCTTGATGACATGTGTTAGCCAACTCATCCTAATTTCTAGGAACTTTTGCCATTGTTTGAATTTCTAGATCAACTATATGGAACCAATCACAGGTTGCCATGTAGTGTTGTCAAAAAGTTGCCAAGTGCCCTCAAAAAACTACTAGCAATCTACAAAATTTGCCACCACAAATTGCTAGTAGTCACCACCAACACCCTATAAAATATTGTTTTGTCACTATCAACCCACTATTCAACAAAATCAAGCCTTAACCAAGAGGGGTTTCGACCCCTTAACATCCCCCATCTAAGTGCTTTAGTGTCTACTCTATTACCAAGTGAACTATGCCCATGTGCACATCATGTATTAGATGAGTTGGTGTTCCATTGAAACTATGCGCAAAATTGTTGCTTACCCCATGCTAGTGCACAAAATTGTATGTCCCAAATCCCTAAAGCTAAGCCATTCTTTAAGCACCATAGGTGTTAAACTCAAAGCAACAAACCTCTAACTTATGATCAAGCAACACTGGACCAATTTATCAGAAGACTCGGGAGACAACGTGTCAAGTTTCCAAGCTGCTGGAGGCGTTTCCAGGGACGTCTCCAATACCGGGCGTACCAGTCTCCGAGATGCGTCTCAGAGGGGCAAGAGACGCATCTCCCGGCAACACTATATATATCAAATTTTGATGCAGAAGCAAGTCCAATAATCTCATTGATCACTACAAAAAGGTCAATATAAAGTCCGATGATGTCCTCTAGAGAATGGCTTAGGCTAGGAGGGCTAGATAAACCAACATGGGGATTCCAACCTAGAATTCCTATAGTGCATATCTTAACATCCACAGCCAAAAATCCTATAGACAAAGTGAGAAAATAGATACTTCTTATATGCCCCTATAGTTTTTATATGCCCCTATAGTTTAGAGTATGATAAGACTAGTTGGCCCTCTACACCATAAGCAAGACAAATAGGTATCAATACTCTTATCATCATCTACACTAGTTAACTGAAGCTAATAAAAACATGACAACCCCTAGTAGCTAGAATGACTTGAAACAAAATAGTAATCAATGTAGTTACCCAAGTCAATCTCATGATATGCAGGGCACCTAAAATAAACTAAACCTATGAATGGTGGAATGGTGAAGAAGGAAAACAAAAGAATAAACACATTATTTGACAACAATCTGTAAGAGGAATAGCACGAGATTTCATTTTAGGTGTCATTAGTGAATTCAACGGACAAAAAGTGAACAAAATAATTGAAACAAATACATAAACAAACCAGATAAAACAAGATTAAATATTTTGGCTATAACCACCACATTAGGTTCTGAACTCTAATGAAAGAAGAATAAACATCTATCATAGTTTATAAAAACATGGGTATATTTTAAGTTTTAACCCACAAGAAGCTGACATAATGACATAAAGTAGAGGTCTTTTATTGCAACTTTTCTGTGGAATCCATATTCGAGAATCCATTATAGAACTTGTCTGTAAGTACACTTAGTCCCTGTATGGTATCTATTTGAGGATGCCTAGAACAGGCAAGTTAGGTGGTAGGTTATGAAAGATTATGCTCTGACTTTATTTCCCCAGAGAGTTTCACTTTGCATTCCATGCCTTTTTATAAGACCCAATTACTAATATAAATTTTCGGATTTATGTTTAACAGTCTGTGCTGCCACACCACCTCCTGTTGGTGTAAATTCCCATGTCCCTCCAAAATTCACAAAAGATGCCATTTTATCTTGTATGTGTTCACTTTGTTTATAGAGTTGTGACTTTGCTCATAAAATTCATAAAGTTCTCACTTTTCTCCACTCTACTTTTCAGCAAGACAAGGTTAATTTGAAATTTCTGTGGGATCCATCAAATCAATAGTTTGCTTTTGCTTACATGAGGCCACCTTTAGTCATCTAGACATGATTAGTTCAGATGGATGAATGTGTTTAAGAGGCTTAGCAAATGTTTTAGCCCATCTTCCACCTTGCATAATAAAGACAGAGCTAAATATTTCCACATGCTGGTCCAACATTTGTAAGAGCTAGATCTCCTGCTCCTATCAACAAAGATTTGGTCAAGGTCAAAATAGAGAAAAATGAGTTTAAGAATGCCATTAGGAAGGATGTAGTGAGCCTAGCCTAAGCTGACTCAAAAACTCATCTTTGTTCCCTTAAAATTTTGTCAAACACTTTGTTTGCTGATATAGTGTTTTTAGTTTGATGTTGCTTGATAGAAAGAATGCCAAGATAAATAGAATGCTTAAAAAACACTTCTACAATGTCTATAATCAGATCTAAATGCAATATGACATTCTTTTTGGATTTTCAAATACAAGTACATGAGAAACTATGAGTGCAAAGTGCAGCTACAGCTTGTTGACATTTAGTCAAACACATGCCATGCATAGTATCAATGATAATTACAAATGCAATAATATCTATCTCAGACCAGCACTTGTGTCTCCTTTATTGCTATCAAATCGTTCACTACAATGATGATATCAAACTGCCAAGACTCTTGGCATTACAAAATATGATTATCAAATGATTTTCTGAGTACAATTTGCAGCCTTAGCATGAAATCTAAATATGCACATGTATGCAACCTACAGCTGTAACTATACTCTAAGTATGCAATGCTAATGGACTGATTAATGAAAAGAACCTGCACCTACAGCAGCAAACTAATGCCAATCTTATGCCACTACAATGACTGGTGAATACAATGCTTCTAATGACTGAAAATGTGATGCATACATGCTGATTACATTGATAAATAACTGAAATGTAATGACTGATATGAAACCTGGAGATGGATGGCTGCCATGAAGAATAATTTGATTCTCTTCTAATACAATGAAAATGCCTCCAATAATGAAGCGCCCAGGTGTCTCATCAACTGGCAATGCTCTATGAATTTTATCATATTTTATTTCTCCCTCTTTGCTTGGAATTGCTGCTCCTAATCTTGGCCGCCCCTGTTTCTATGCTCAGATTTTTGTATTAATTAATGTGCAGCTTCAACGTCCTTCCTTAGGCAGCAAACGCAATCAAAAAGTCGTCACCCATAAAGCGCCAACACCTCCCAACAATAATGAATCAAAGTGAAGCCCTTATATGCAAAATCGTGGCTTCAAGAGATGACTGTAATCAACATATCAGACCCGCAACCTGCCCTCCAAATGATCTGATAACATGAAGAAATCGATGCCAATGAATGATACAATAGTCCTCAATGCAAAGCACCTCTAACTCCACAAATATGCACACTACTGTAGCGTTTTACTATAGTGTGGCACTATTCACGTGTACTGTAGCAGCCAACACTAATTCTGATCTGGGATTGATTATCTTTTAAAACCCTTGTAGAAAACTTCACCAATTTGCACAAATGAAAGGACGGAATTATCCTCTCCTCAATTGCAACCCTTCAAGAGATCTTTCACTCCCTCAGTTATGCTATTAATAGGAAGTTTTCGTTTCCTATGATCAAAGAAGAAAAACTGCGAAAGCCCTAGGCTCCACAAAAAAAATCAATCAAAAATAATATTCATCAACTGGATGCTGAGAATGAGCTCTTACCTCTCTTTTTATTCTTTCCTTAAGAGAGCTCAAACACCTTTCTGGCCAATGTGGGATAAAAGATTTATTCCCACATTAAATTATTCGCTTAACGCACTTTAGTATATTAAAGTGACTTTATTATTATAAAGTTACTTTATAACTTTATAAAAATATTAAAATATTAAATAAATCACTTAAGTCACTTAAACTTTAATATCTCTTGATGTATTTGTCTGATTGCTAAGCCGTCTGAGCCAGGAGTCGACTCTCCCTGTTCTCCATGTGATCGGATGCCCGTCTAAAAAATAGAAACCCTGAAGTGACTTACTATAAATAGTAAGTATGTGAAATTGAGTCTAGAAACAGCTGCAAAGGCCCAATCAAGGTCGACACACTGCCAATATGCTCTGCTCAGGTGTCTTTCTATTAATAGGAACCCTGACTCTCCCAAAATAGTAACTTACTATAAATGGTAAGTGTGCCAATCTGAGTCAAATAACCTGTGCAAAGGCCAAAACCTGAATCCAGCTAAAGAGTAATGTCTCTAATCATCGAGTAACTGCCACACGGGACCCTCTATCCAGACATATTAGCCTACAAGGGTCAGGAATAGGCTAAATCCACCAAACTCTGATGCTCGCAAAATGGGGACATTACAAAGGAGAGCAAACTTTTGCCGCAATTAATAATGTTAAATGTGAAACAGATGTTGGGTATCCTTGGCTTCTTTTGGAAGAAAATGATGTGAAGAAGAATGGGAGGGATGAGGTGCCACAAAAGCAACTATTGATCACTGGCATAGACTTCTTAATGGTTTCTTGGTATTGGAAGCAGTAAAGACATAATTCTATAATAATCAACAAAATTGAATTTCTAGGATCCTAAAGTTTTTTATATAATTATAAATCAGTCTTATATATCATAAATTCCTTTTCTAGGGTTTCATAAAATTATAAATGAAAATAGACTGTGGCAATAACAGCACAACAAATTGACTTGTTTAGAAGGCGTTAAGTAAGTGGAAAATGGAATACTGGATAATGATTAGATTTTTTCTTTCTTAAAATGCATAATACATTACCTCCCAGTCATTTATAGTTTATACTTATCTTGCTGTTCAATTGGGTAAATGTATTTCTGTTGATGGCATCATGCACAGATGAAGTTTTGAGAGGATATTTGTTGGTTATATGCTTGCTTTTCTCACATTTCAATGAAACGGATAACAAATATGGTATAGTACATTGGTTTAGTTTAATTTCATTTAACAAAGCATATAGACTCTTGTATATTTCCATTTCCAGTCAGACATGTTAGTGGAGAATGAGAGACGATAAGAAACAATAACACTACTTGCAGTCATGGTCATTGTTTGCTAGCGAGAGCAAAGACTGTTGACCTTGAATTGACTTCTGCAAATATATTTTCCTACTTAAATTCCATACAGAGATTTGTTTGTCTAAAGTTTAAAGTTAGATGATGTGATTAAAACCCTATTACTCAAGTTCATGGGTCATGTGTCATGTTATTTAAAAGACGGGTTAAAAGAAACATGTGAAAATCTAAAATGTGTTTGGGGATGATTTAATCCGATTGTTGGTCAAGACTCATTGACCACAATTTTATAGGGGGGACCGCTGCCAACAACCCCTGATTAATCATGATTTATTTGTGTTTTCTGCTTCTAATAGCTATAAAACTACTCTTAAGCAAAAAGGAGAACACCAAACCCTAGGGGTTTCAAAAGACACCAAGGGAAGAATCCCAGTATAAAATAGAAATGAACCACTTGAATGAATTGATTGAAAAAGTGGTAGCCATTGCCTATGTTTATACAACCCAACAAGTTCTAAAAGGGTAGGCTGACCCATTGAGGTTCTAACCCCAATAAAGCTATAAGTGCAAGTTACATGTGCAAGGCACATTTACATTTGCATGCTAAACGTACAAGCTAGACATAACCCAATGGTATAAAACAAGAATCGAATAACTCAAAGGAACCCTACAAAAGAGCTTTCCACTCTAACAAACCAACTATAGAAAGACTACAAAAACTAAATAGTTTTAACAGGTTATACTGAAAACCATAAGGAGCAGGGAGCTATCAACTCACATGACAATTAATCAACAACATAGAACTGGAGGATTTTGGAGCCTTATAAAGAGGTGACCCCTTGTAAGATGTCCCTACTAATGTTCTTTTTCAATAAATAATTCTCTGATTTAAAAAGTTCTAAGGCCCTGTGTTAGTTTTAGGATCAGAAATGTAAGCAATCAGAAAATGCAACACATGAGACAAAGAACACAACAGTTTACCCTAGGAAAACCCTCCTACTCGTGGGAGAAAAACCCAGCAAAAATATATCTCTTATATATATCATATAAAAGTGCAGAATACTGCTTTACAACCAAACCCTTCTCAAGGGCGAATTGATAGGATGAATTAATAGCACCTATCCTTTGATGCAAAGATAAATATGTTTCTTCTTGAAGTTGATCTCCTGCTACAAGATGGTCTGTTGCTCCTTGAAAGAATGTGAAAATAAGAATGACTTGATGTCTTGAATGGATGAATTTCACCTCGTATATATACAAAGCAAGGTGACTTTTCATTTAGGTCGGCTCCATTAGATGAGAATAATATATAATATAATTTGCAATAATAAGGCCGACCAGCCTTGAATTAAGGAGAAAATATCTCTTGATGCTACCAAACGCTAACACTCCCTCTTAGCTAGGGAGATATTTTCCAGATATCTACATCATGGAGTCTCTCAACATGACACCCATAATGGCTACACCCATTTGTGGAAAGCTCAAAGGCTCATCACGAAGTCTCTCAACGTGATGTCATCATGGAGTCTCTCAACATGAAATCCACCATGGCTACTCCCATGTGTGGAAAGAAACACAAGTACAAGTGCCCATCACGGAGTCTCTCAACGTGATGTCGTCATGGAGTCTCTCAACATTACATCCACCATGGCTACTCCCATGTGTGGAAAAGCACAAGTACAAAGGGTTCATCACGGAGTCTCTCAACGTGATGTCGTCATGGAGTCTCTCAACATGACGTCTCATCTCAGTCTCAGAGATGAACAAGGGCTCGCACCTCATATTTCTCCATCTCAAAGAAATATACACTACAAGGGCTTTCACCTCATATTTCTCCGTCATAGACAAATATACACTACAAGGGATTTCACCTCATACTGCTCTGTCACAGAGAAATATACACTACAAGGGATTTCACCTCATATTTCTCCGTCACAAAGAAATATACATTACAAGGGCTTTCACCTCATACTTCTCTGTCATAGAGAAATATAAATTGCAATAAATCTTCATGATGATGTGATCCCTCTGAAGCTTCAAGTTCTTGCATCAACCTCCTGACCTCCTCGTCCAAGGTTGCCTCTGTTGGGTTGTCAGACTCCCTCTAAAAGTTAATTCCTCCTCTTCAAAGAAACTAATCACAATGACAACCTGAATAGGTTCTTCCTCTTCGAGAGATATCTCCAGTTATGTGCCACCAACTTAGTCCCATGGCAGCAAGTTGTGTCTCCATTCTTCAGCCTGTGTGACTTCCTCACAGGATGCATCAAGGTCTTCCTCCCTTGAATGCAATCTCTCATCATCCTTATGCTCCTTGGTTCGTCCTAAAAGCATTTTAGAGAGTTTAATAATAGTTCATAGAACTAAACTATCCCGAAGAGAATTACCAATGCTAGAAGCATACATGATTCACTATTCCAATGTTATTGCATGAATTAATAACTACATAAAAAAACATTATCCAAGAGTATGAAATACTTATCTCTTCATTGTCTAATCTTCCTCACAATCCATCAATTGTTCTTTCCTGATCTTTGCACTTAAAGACTCAAATCTGCTGCAAGATTTTGCAATAACTGATCACGATTGGATATAATGTTCACACACAGAATGCTGCAAGTGCCCACTACATGGGAGTCCCATTTAATTTTCAGGCAACACGGGTCCCTTCACTCAAACCTGCAAATTTCAGGCACCTCAATGCCATGATGACCCAAGGGTTAAGGCTTCGACCTTCCTGGAGAATCACGGGTAGGTGTTGACACATCATTCACCAGGCGAAAGAAGTTTCCTTCCCTTAGAATCCCCGTCACACTTATTTCATTCGCAACTAGTGATAATCAATTTCGTTGTAGTTGAAGCGATCGCAATGCTGTTCAAATGAAATAATACATGGTGGAAGAAGACCACGAAGTCCAAGCTTGTCCCTTTCTGTCAATGAAATGCAGACTCCTTGTTGAACCAGGGATTGTGGAGAATGACGTTGCCTCATTAGTGGACAATGCCACACTCGATATGCGATTTCTAGATATAATGGCATCTAGATCTGCTGTGCAAAAATTAAATTCTCTTTTCAAACTCAACCCATAGCTTTGCCCGGACTAAAACTCCTTCAGATTGCTTAACAATTCTAATTAGATCTTTTCTTAGACCTGCTCTAATACCATGATAGTTTTAGGATCGGAAATGTAAGCAATCAGAAAATGCAACACATGAGACAAAGAACGCAACAGTTTACCCTGGGAAAACCCTCCTACTCGAGGGAGAAAAACCCAGCAAAAATATATCTCTTATATATATCATATAAAAGTACAGAATACTGCTTTACAACCAGACCCTTCTCAAGGGCGAATTGATACAATGAATTAATAGCACCTATCCTTTGATGCAAAGATAAATATGTTTCTTCTTGAAGTCAATCTGCTGCTACAAGATGGTCTGCTGCTCCTTCTTGAAAGAATGTGAAAATAAGAATGACTTGATGTCTTGACTAGATGAACTTCACCTTGTATATATACAAAGCAAGGTGACTTTTCATCTAGGTCGGCTCCCTTAGATGAAAATAATATAAAATATAATTTGCAATAAGAAGGCCGACCAGCCTTGAATTAAGGAGAAAATATCTCCTGAAGCTACCAAACACTAACACCCTGTCCAGTAACAGAGTACTAATATTGCTCAAAAGGAAAATTCTTATAACTACCAATATTGCTCAATGTCAGTGCCCGTGCCTTACTTCCAATTGCAAATATTTTCATAGGGATGGATGCTGACAACCAAATTATATTTCTATATAATCTCTTTGCATCATCACTTTGAATTTCATTAAGCTGGTAAATTCCTGCTTTCTACTTTGATAAAATATTATTTTTAAACCTTCTAAATATTTTCTAATGAATGTAACTTTATACCTTGTACAGCTGAATCCCACGAAGCACTGCGAAGCCTTTCTAGAAGTTCTTCTGCTTTCTCAACAGTTGCCATTTTCATGGCCATGCCTACCTATGGATAACCAAGACATTCAATCAAATAGATACTGATAATCAAGATAGATTGACAGACGATTGAAAAAACCTAAAACCATCTAGCTTACCTCTGCATAATTCTTGTATCCAAGCAGTTTAGCTTTCTCTGCTCGAAGTTTCAAGATCCTATCAATAACTGGAATGTTATCTAAATCTCCACTAGAAGCACGTGTAATATAGGCACGATATAGCTCCTCACGGAGACCACGATTGCGTACATGCTGCATGACAGGCAGGTAGCTCGGAAGATCCAATGTAATAATCCATGGGCCATTCTCAGCAGTTGCACCTTCATGCCCCTGGAAACCAAATTATGTCAGGAAAATCCATCGCAAATATAGAACTGGCAACATTTGTGTTGTTGGAGATTAGTTTAAATCTGTATAAAAAAATGGTGGTTTAGGATCTTCTTGCATATTAGCTGCAACATTTGTGTTGTTGGAAATTAGTTTGAATTTGTATAAAGGCATGGTGGTTTAGGATCTTCTAGTATATGAGATAATAGCATCCATTGTAGACCATCTGATCAAAAGGCAGTAGAAATGCATTTGAATTGTATCCTAAGAAGAAAGGAAAACCCGTTTTCCTCTCAAACAAATATCATAAGCAATATACAAAAGGATAAACTGGACAACAAAATGAAAATACCTTTGATTTTGCTGATTGAGAAGCCAGACTTAGAGCAGTAGGTGGCAATCCTTCAATATCCTTCTTGTCAGTTATTAGTTTTTCAAATCTTTTGGTTGCATCCAATACATTTTCACTGAATTTTAGTGAGAGTTTTTCTAACTCCTGCAAAAGCAAATTAACACGGTGTAAATATCTGCATACATAAAAAGGAAAACAGAATATGAATGTGAAGACAAAGAAAGAAATGTCAATCAGTGACCAAGGTAAGTTGATCAAACTCTAAATTAGAAGTTAAAATAGTTAAGTGGGAGTGTCAAAGAACTCCATGAGCTGAAAATTAACTGGCAACAAAACCCAAACTAGAGAAGGCAAACCCTCTAAGGGTAAAGAGACTTCTTGGCATAATTATAACTATAAGTGTCGGTTGGTTGACGGTTGTGTTCTTCTTGGCAACTATCCGATCCTTTAAGTACATTGTGTATCATCAGGGAGAGTAATATGATCTAGTCGGATCAACTCTGATCCTTGGCTGACCACCTCTGGTCTTCTTCTATAATAATTTCATGTGTGAATAAAGATATATTTTATGCATGTATCTGGTATGCATTGTCATCTCTATTATTAATTCATGTATTTAAATTATCAGATAGAGCAGTAAACAATGAACAGCTGCCAATGTATTGTAAGTATGTAAGATGGAGGTTGAAATCACTAATAAAGGGCCTGTAGATGCACTACAACAGTGATGGAACTGTCCCTGTGCCTCTGTCGAGCTAAGTGTGAAATCTGGAGATGAATTAGGGCAGTGCTGGAGATCTAATGGTGTTGTCAATATGTTAAATTTCCACCTTCAGATGTGGTGCTCATTCCTTGAAGCAATTTACTATCCTTAGTTGTTTTTTTCCCACAAACTTGAATAAATCCTAGGCACTAATACCTCAAATCTGAAAAACTTGCAGTTAATGATAATGACTAGCTAACAATCTGAGTGCAGCCTTAGGATTTACATCATGTTGATTGGGAATAACCTCCCTCTATGGCAATTAGTTTTAACTTTTATATTGATGTGATTGTGAACAGCTCCAAACATATATTCACTTGATGTCTTGAAATGGAGACCGAAGAGGGTTTTTGTTCTCCTAGTCCTCAGAATCCAGGGGAGAGTTTTCCTCCTCAGAGGGCAAAATGAGCATAAACTCCAAAATGGAGGAAACCAAATGAATTCCTGATGATCAAATGAAGGTATATGTCTCTTTGATATACCTTTTCAAATTGGATCCTTGGGTCCTAAATTTCTCTCCAAGTATTTAAAAATACTTTGATTTTAATACTAGTGTTTAAAAACACCTTTTATTTTAATTATAATAATATTATCAAGTTGCCCCTAAAATTAGAAAATAATGGACCCAACTTAAATAAATTATTAATTATTTTGATCCAAAAAAGGGGACATGACTTTTTTTACGCGAAAGGGTTTTCCCCACATACATGTGGTGTAATGTGTTTACTCTATGCTATCTGCAATTTTATTTTAGTTATTTTTAATTATATGTAATGATTATTAGTTGCCTAAGATCCTAATCTTAACACCACCTGGAAAGGGAAGTGGCTGACCTTGGCTGGTTCTATTACCTCAATAAAGTCAATATGACAGGCTTTACCAACTTACATGTTCTCACAGATGAAGAATCTGAAGGTCCTAAAAAAATTTGACAGAATTATGAAAACTTTTCTCTGGCAAGGCACATCCCAGGAAAAAATCCCATTGGTCAAACTGTCAAAAACAATAAAGGATGAAGCATTTTTCTGTTGTCACTTTTCTGCTACAGTATACACTGTCATGCACAAACGATGCTAGGAATGATGACTATCACAATGGACTACATCATTTATAGGTAAAAATTTAGGGGGCTGAGAAGTAAACCTCCAATAAATCTACTTAGGTTTAAATTTTATTTTATACCATGTAAGAAAAGAATATGGTGAAAGAAGAACGTTGCATTTCTGTAGAATTACAATCAAAGCATTTACAAAGGTGCCCAGACATTCTGTTTCAGTGAAAAATATCGACAGAAACAACAAATTCATATAGTTGAGACAAATTCTAACTTCTATCAATTGAGGCATGTGTTGGCCCAAGCTACAAAGCATGTACCAAAATAGGAGATGGATTTATGAATATTAATAGTGAACATGCTGTGAATACAAAAAGCATCTCACTCAATATAAAAAAAAGCATCAATGAACAGAAATTCTCAGTAGCACAGATTTTTTTCAATAAAATAGATATTTTAAATACACTTAGTTTCTTTTTCTAATGTTTGTTCCTAGGCTAATGCAACCATTTCCAAGCAAGCTACTTTGAAAATACAGAAAATTTCACCCTAACAAAATATGCATTGTGGTTTGCTTGGGAAAGAAGCCCCACCTGTTCGACTTCATTGAATTGTGTCTTAGCATCTCCTTCTAGAGCAACACCATTAAGTATGGCTTCCTTAATCTCAACTGCACCTCGGAGAATATTGAGTCAGTATAAAAAATCAATGCTTAAACCCTAATACGAGTAAAATTAGAAATATAGTAATATACTTATAAAACCTGAAACTTAAAGCATTACAAATAAAATCCCGAAAGAGGCAAACATAGCACATGAAACTGTAATGACCAAAAAAATGAATGAGGCAAGAAAATTTAGTTCTGGCATGTTTAATATTTGTCAAATATAAGTTATCCAGAGTTAATACACTGTAGAAAAAGACATGAAATGGATACACTTTGTATTATTCTTTTCATTTATAAAGGATTTGTTTTCTCTTGTCAACATTTTGCTTTCATGCTAAATTCTTTCCTAAGAAATCGAAAATCCAATTCAATTGGTGTTTCAGTTGCTATATCAGAAACACCACTTGTGATACTTCCAGCTTCCAAGCATTCAAATTTTATTTTTCCTCTCTTTTGCTTAGAAGTTTGTTGAGTTCAGCATTTTGAGGAGCAGATTTGGGACTATATAAATTATTTTGTGAGATTGAACAAAAATAGCAAGTTTTTAGTCACTTTCCAGTTACATTATATGGAAATGCAGCTAATATTCCTGATGCAATTATTCAAATAGGAATTTGAATTAAGTTTTATTCCATAAATGACATAATATCCTGAATCAACCAGAAAATACTTGTTCTCAGAAAAGGAATACATGGGGAGGGACATCAACATCCTAAAGGTCAATGTTACAGAAACATATCAATTTGGCTTAAGAGGCTTGCTCATTAATATCCAAAGTACATACTGATCAATTGGGAAGCAAAATGGATAGCAATGCAATTCTATATGTGAAGTCATAACTCGCTAGATTCTCTACCACATAAAATGGGAATTTGAATACTAAAGTACATACTGATCAATTGGGAAGCAAAACGGATAGCAATGCAATTCTATGTGAAGTCATAACTGACTAGATTCTCTACCACATAAAATGGGAATTTGAATAAACCTTTTCATAGACTGGTATTATATCTTGAAAACTCATTTGTTACTCAAGTTTACATTTTTCATTAAAATTTCAGTTCTTGTGAGAGGAAGTACAGGATTTGTCAATCAAAGAAAGCCTCTGGATCCAAATAAATTGAGATAATTAAAGATTTTGGATTTTCATGGCCAGACAAAATATCATGTATCTGGATACCACTGTGTTTAAATCATATTTTCTTTCCTTGCATTTTCCTTCATATTCTGATTTCTTTTTCTCTGAATCTTTATATTATAGGTTGCCAAATCCTCTATATGTAATCTTGGCCTTTCTCTGTGAATGATATATAGTTTTATTTTTCAGAATTCAGATTGTGTCAGCAGTTCCTCAAGCCTAATAAGTCCAAAACTTATTGCAAGAGAAATATATAATCACAGAATAACAGAATCATGCCTGAGAATCTAAGAAAAAACACAATGTTTTTATTTACAAGAAAAAATTATATTACTGTTAGCTGTAAATGTAAAAGAGCTCCATGGGAGAAATCATTGGCACTAGAAGATTCGATTCGGATATTACCTTCTACAATTCGCTTTTGTGCTTCACTCAGGGTCTCCCAATTAGGACCCTCCTTCAGACCTTTAAATGCATTATAGATAGGTTTACTCTGTCCTAAACTCAGTTGAAAAGCTACTTTTTCAGGCTGCATATAAGAAGAATAAGTATGAGACTCTACATCCAAACAAAATGTGAATATCCATGACAGAAATAACATATTACAACATAAGCATGTGACTATAAGCACTCTCCTATTTACTATTTGTTTCCTTATTTTTCTTGGAGAGGAGTGAGGGTAGCGAAGGAGGAAGAAACAAAACATAAGCCTTAATGGCAATCAGAGTTTATGGCAGCCATTACTTGAAGCAAATAATGAAACCCTTAATTGAACCTCATAACATTAGAATCAAAAAATATTTTCCCACCAAGATTGTTGAACCAAAACGCTCATCAGATTTTAGAAACTGCAAATGTTCAAAAAAATTCCAAACCAGATCAATCTAATCCCTTTAGGAAATGCCATTCAGAAAAGAATTTAGGTTTTCTCACCAAAATTCATGTGTATAAATATGCTACCCAAAAGACAATCTTGGATCTGTTGACACAATATCCATGTTTGTCAAAAGTGAAAACAAGAAGATCACAAAACCTTAAAATAACCTTGAGTAAAGAAATTTAAGAGACAAGCAAAGGGCAAAGGTGATGCAGACAGGTGTTGTAGGAAGTAGAACACACAAGGGCGTTAGGGCTTTCTCGAGCTTGTCATGTCCCTTTTTGGTCCATTCCAGCATCCTTGGAAACCTCCAACTTTTTTAGAGAGCGTCAACATTATGGGAAAGATATTATAATAATGGGAGAGAGTTCCAGAATCCCTGGGATTTCCAACGAGTATAATGGTACCATTTGTGTGCAGCGCTGACATTATGGGAGCACCCCACACTTCTTGGAGAAGTTTGTCATCTTAGGAGAATGCCAACTTGCACACGGATCAATCTCCTATGCACTCATGGTATTGATGGCATGTCAAATTTCCTATTTTGGGCTATTTTATTATTTTATGTAACTTTGGGAAGTTGTCTAAGCTCAAGCCACTTATTTAATTAATTATTCTATAAAGCGACTTTTCTGGGTTTAAAATAAAAGTTAAATTAATAACTTCACTTGGCGGAAAATTGAAGATTATTTTATTATTGTGCTACACGGGGACGCGTCCCCACCCCTAAACCCTACGTCCCCGTCCCTTGAGGCGTTTCGGGGACAAGGGGACGTCAGGGGACGTCCCCTAGCCGTCCCCTCTAATTTTGCATTTTTAGGAAACGTGTCCCCAATTTAGGAAATGTCTGCAAAACTAAAGGGAATGCCTAGCCATACCCAAACCGGCCAGGGGACGGCTAGGCGTCTCCTGACCATACCGGAAACGTCCAGGTGTCCCCTACAGCATCACTTAAAAAACAAAACTTAAAACTTAAAATTCATTGTTTCTTTTTAAATTTTATTGGTTTGTCTTTGGTGTGGGGATCCCACAAACCCTCCCACACCCCTCATATACCTAAAAACAAAAACAAAAAAAACATAAACTCTATACCTGTTTGTTGGGAGTCGTTTCTAACTTATTGTTGTTTATACTTTATAGTTTATACTGCTGTTATACTGCTGTTATACTACTGCTGTCATTATTTATGCACATATTGATATTATTGCTATGATGATATCAATTATGGATGTAAATTAGTTTCTCTTGGTTGTAAGTTATATTTCAGATTGCTCTCTCTCTCTCTATATATAATATATTTCTAAAAATTCACGTATATATATATATATATATTGAAAAATTCATATAGCACCCTCCCCCTGCCGCCCCCAAAAATCGGCCCTCGAATTGTCGCCCCCAAAACGTGTCCCCTGCCATCCCCCAATCCCCGTCCCCGAAACACCGTGGAACATAGTTTTATTACTTTTGTGGAAAAGCGTATAAAGGAGGAATTGGAAATGGAAAAGGATTCTGGGTATTTTCATCTTTTACAAACCCCAATGTGGAGAGATGAGCAACTATTCATCTTTTGCCCTAGGACGAAACCCTATTGCGAAATTTGTTTCAAGGACGAAACCCCCCCTAGCCAATCCTTGATGAATTCATACAGGATTCACAAGTGTGCTGAATATTAAGGAGTAAAGAAATTGAGCTAGATTGTCATATTTTTTCAGATTCAATGAGTTTTTCAGGTAACAAATGTATAGGAGCTTTGCAAACAAATGATAAATTTGCAAGGAGAATTATTTTGTGCTAGTTGTTCCATTTATATTTTTATGCATAATATACTGGCCACCATTATGAATGTGGACACCTTGGATGTGAGAGGGTTTGTGTTGAAGATTTTATACAATTTAAAAAATGTATCAGCCACACCAATTGGAAGCTACAACCAGCCATAGCTTTTATAAAGGAGGCGTGGAAGAGTGTATGTGCCATTGGTGTTTTATTGAGGAGTCCTTATGTCTATAGGACTTTATTCACCCAACCACCTAGCTTTGAGGAGGACTTAAAATCAAAAGAAAAGGTAATCACTCCTTTTGGAGGAATTTCAATATCACTAGGAGTCTACAATATGTTTGACCTATCTTTTTAGAAACATTGGAAGGTTTAAATGAAAGGCAACGCCACTTTGGAAGGGTGGAGAGATTCCATGTTGGACTTCTTGGAAGAGTTTGGACCCATTTAGGACTCTTAGGGTCTGTTGTACAGCTTTGATAATGTTTGAAGATTTAGGAAAAAAAGTAATCACCCAACTTTGGTTTGTGTTTAAGCCTTGAAAAGGGGGTATCACAGCTTTTGGGGAATTACACTTACAGAGTCCTAAAGCAAATACAACTCTTTAAAACCTACTTGTTCAGCTTTAGTTGATATTTTTTAAGTTTAAAATGGTTTGCACCATAGTTTCCGCGAGACTGGTACTGGAACTGGTATGGGAGACTGAGACTAGCACTGGTACCAATACGGCTTTTTTTTTTAAATAGGAGATGGGGGTACTTGGAGACACCATTTTTTTTTAAATAAATAATATTAAAAAAATAGAAAATTAATAGTAGTTTATAGAAAATCTGAAAATATGATGACATTGAACTTTCAAAACAATAATTTAATCACTCTTAGACACGTCAAATACAATATGCTTTAATTTTTAAAGTTTCAAATGTTTAAACTTTAAAGTTTTTTTAGGTATTTTAGCGGGAGATGTCGTTTTCTGCAGCAAGAGACAGCAAGGTACTCGGGAAACTTCAGCAAAAGTCTCCAGCCTCCTGGAGACGTCTCCGGAGACAGTACCGGTCTCTGAGATGCGTCTCTTGGGGGGGAGACGCATTTCCCGGCAACTATGGTTTGCACCTTTCTCGTTGATGTTGATTAATAAAAATTGTTTTAGTTATTCAATCATTTCCTGCTTTTGAATCTTCATTCTGAGCTATATGTTCACAGAGAGCTCTTCCTCTAACTAGCTTGGTAGACCTTACCTCTATATCATGTTCTAGAATTTTTGTGATCCAACAAGCCCTTTTTTCTGTGATATCTCCCTCTATGATGTACTCGCATACACTAAGGTGAGCCACATAGACAATGATTTTATTTTTGGATATCAAATGCCTGAATTTTTTGAGACCTTTAACTAAAGCATAAGCTTGTTTTTGAACAAAATTGTATTTAGTCTCATAATCCTTCATGGTCCTAGAATTGAAAGCAAGAGGATGTTCTCCTTTACTTGTTTCATCCTTTTGAGTCAACACTGCTACAATGCTATGACCACCTCCATATACATGCATTATAAGACCCTTTGAAAAAAGATTAACCAAAACAGGTGTCGTTGATATGGCTTGCCTAATGTTTTCAAAATATTGTCTTCCCTCAAAGGTCCTTTTGAAATTTTGATCCTTCCTAAGCATCAAGGTCAGGGCTAGACTAATCCCACAAAATCTGAAATGAATCTGCTCATGAAATTTCCTATAGGAAAGATTACACATCCTTTCTGTTCACCGGCAAAGGTATATCTATAATAGCTTTGACTCTATCTAGATTTATAAAGATCCATTCTTTTATGTCCCAAAAGCTTATCTTGCGGTACTCCAAACAAACATTTCTTAGGATTCAGTGAGATCCTACACTCTTGACACCTTTGGAAAACTTTTTCCAAGTGATCAAAATGATCCTCTTTTGACTTTGAGAACACTGTCAAGTCATCTAAGTAAATTGGTATAATCTTATTTATCAGCTCGCTAAATGCAGTTTACATAACATGCTAAGAGGTGGCTCCTGCATTTGAAAGACCAAAAGGCATTTTGGCATAAGCAAATGTACCCCATTTTGCAGTAAATGTAGTCTTATGTTGATCTTCTTCTTTAAGCCGAATTTGATATACCTAAAGAAACCATCAAGTAAAGAGAATAATTCTAATCCAGCAACTATTTAAAGTGTATGTTCCATTGAGGGGAGTGGGTAATGATCCTTAAGAGAAGCTTTGTTCAAGTCTCTGAAATTGACACAGAGTCTTATTTCACCATTCTTTTCCTAACAAGCACTAGATTTGACACCCACATTGAATTTTTTTTTGGAAAGATAACCTTAGAGTTGATTAACTTACTAATTTTCTGCTTCATGACAGGCTCGATTTTTGGAATAACCAGCCTTTTCTTTTGTCAAATTGGCTTTGATTATGACGTTCAATAGTGTGTTGTGTAATTTCCTTATCATATCCTTTCAGATCTTCATATTTCCAAGCCATTACTTTATCATATTTGTGGTAAAAATAAATTAGTGCATCCCTTTCAACTTTGGTTGTGACATTGAGCTTGTATTACCCTTTGGGTATCGGCCATCTTTTCTTCCGTATTGACAATTCCTTGATTTATTGAAACCTATCCTTCTTGTCTTTTGAGAGCTTCTTGGATTTAACATTCTTTGCTTTTGAATAGATAACACATCCCATAATGAAATATGAGCTGGTGCTTTTTTAAGTTGTTTAACTACATTGAGTGGCTTGGCTATTTGAGGCTTGAGAGCATACCCTAAATACTTTGGCCTTTCAACATGCATATTTGATGCTCTATAATTTCATGTTGATACATTTGCACCTTCATGCCATTGAACTGTAGAATTGGATGGTTGTACTATTATTTCAAGACAAACAATTGCTTTCAATACCTCTACTATCCGTCTCTTAGAACATGTAAAATAATTGTATTTTACTTGAGGGGCCTTAGAAGTAGAAGGATCATTTTCAAACATAGCTTCTTCCTCCTCAACCCAGGAGAATAATGCATATTCCAGGGCAATTTCTTCCAATTTCTTCTTTATGTTCTAGAGACATGTGTTGCATTTACACCACTGAAACTAAATTATGTACTCATGGTGACTGATATGGAGGTTGTCTTGATTGTGTCTCGGGCCAAACACCTTACCACCTTTGTATTGTTATCTTTTGTTGTAAATTTCCTATTGGACAAGCTCTAGGCGTATGTGCATCGTTGCAAGGCAAACACCATGCATTCGAATCATTTGCAATGTTGTTTTGTCTTGGAACCAAATCTCTTTGCAAGTTAGGGGCAGCTTTTTATAATGGAGTCCTGTAATATCCCCTTTTTGAAATGGGATTGTAATAATAATAAATAATTAAAATATAAAAAAATATAATTTAAAATATAATATAATTATAAAATATAAAATTAAAGTTTAATTTTATCGAAGGTCAAGAGGCATGTGAAGAATCATGACTATTGAAGGTAAAAGATATAAAAGAGACACCAAACAAGGAGAAGAAGAAACCATACAAAGAACACATTTTTTAATTGTTTGATTATTACTCCTTTGGAGCACGGAACTGCAGTTCCTTTAACTTGAGGACACAAATCCTCATGGCAGAAATTAAAGGACAAAAACCCTTTTATTTTCCTTGCTGAGTTTGTGGACGAAAACCCCTTACTTGGGCAGATTAAGAAATAATTTCCCAAAGGCATTAAACTGTTGTAGACCTCAAGAAAATTGATAATACTATAAAAACTAATACCTGATATAAGTCTGGACAGATTTCTGAGTATCCAAAGCAATTTAATAAATTTAATTTTGACAGCAATTATAAAATCAACAAGTTAAAAATCAAAAAAAAAAATTATTAATCAATTGTGCAAGTTTATATTCTATGTGCTAGGGCTTGAAACTAAAGGAATTAAAAAGGGATATTACAAGTTGGTACTGGAATTATTTGACCCAATAGTTGAGAAGTACCTACTCCTTGTGAACTTTGATATTTACTTTGTTGAAATTGTGGTCAAGGCCCTTGAAAACTTTGATAAGGAGGTCTAAGGTACAAAGCTTGTTATCTCTTCAAGCTAATAATTTTATTTGAGAAAATTCATAGAGTATTCATCATATCATCCATCTATGTCAACACTTATGGAACTCGTAATAGCACTACTGTTCTTTGAGAGGAAGGTAAACATATGTAGATGGAGAAGGCTTATTTGCATCAGATATTTCCTCTTGTAGTGGGATTGATAGCTCAAGGAATACATGTAGACGAGGCCTAGGAAGTAGTTTTCCCACAGCTATCAAGTTATTCTCTGCTCTGACTACCAAATCATGCGCTGTTGGAAGCATTTGTCCTCCTAATAATTGAATCATAACAGCAATATGTGAGTTAAAAGCTTTTAAATAAAAAACAATAGCCATACCCCTTGGCAGTCTTGCCATGGCTAGAATACTTTCCCAAGTCCTATGGAACAATGTATTGAAATCCATGATTGCCTACTATGGTGCATGCTTGATGGTTGTCAATTGTTGTAGCAATGATGATTTGTCTCCATTTTCATTAAATCTTTTGAACGAAGCGTTTCCCAACTGATCTCATGAGCCTATGGAGTTGGATTGAAGAGATTGATACTGATCAAGGGCCTTTCCTTTAAAGGATGCTGCTAGTAACCTTAGGGCAACATTTTGCTCCGTTACATGATGGACTGTGCATACATCCACTCCATCTTGCAAATGTTCAGCCAGAGTTTTTGAGTCCTCTCCAATGAATTTTGGAAGAGCCTTGACAGCGTTCATTGAGATAGGATCCCATGTATCCAGTAGCATTGCAGGGATCAAAGGTCTACCATTATTCCAATTAACAAAATTCCTCGAAGCAACCATCGGAAGAGGTGTTAGATTTGGTTGAGCTATCCTTCTTCGAGAAATGGTCACTAGTGGAGGAACCAAGAGATTGGGATTATTAGCTGAAATTTACCTTGTAGTTGATCTTTCACTCATGCAATCTGACTTCTAATCAAACAATTGTGATGCTTTAGGTCCGACCGGGTGTGCCTAAAACTGTTGATAATCAGATCTATAGTTGCCTTTAAACCTACACCAACAATGGGAAATCTTACAAGTGTGGGACGTGGTTTGCAAGGTAACCGCCGAGATTCTAGAAGCCGGCTCTTTGTGATATCTTTTCTAAATTTCAAGCTTGTGGGGAAAGGGGGAAAGAAAACAATTCTTAAAACTATGCTAAGGCAATGCGCCAAATGAAACTCTAATACTAATAATAAGATGGCACAACATTTCCTGTTCAAGAACAATATTCACTCCCGGCATCAAAGAGCATATGTATGCATGATTTCAAACCATTTATAAATAAATTAATAATACTCATCAAGACAAATAAATAAAGGCATGGTTTGTAACAGAGAAGAACAATTTCAAGACAAATATGTAGGCATAGAATGTCACGTTCTCTTCATTGTTGAACTAAGAACAAAATATCAAAGGCACAATTTGCACAATAGTATAGTATTCAATCAGCTCTGAGAAGCACCCATAAGGCCTAAAATGTCTATTGATTTTTCCCTCTATCCCCAAAAAATATCCTTTTTTGATTTCATGCATCTGTTTTTGTACAGTTTGATGACAATTTACTTGACACTACAAAAGTTACAACAAAGGCATGAATTGTCGTTTGTTCAAATAACTCTAGCTAACCACAGATCAAAAGTAGGAAATTCCTCGGTCTTCAAGATGCATGAGATCCTTTATCTGTGTTACATGAATCATCAACTTGCGTCAGCCATGCGCATTGAGAACTATGACTTGACTGTTGCATCTTTGAGGAACGTTAGGATGACACTTGTTTCATCTGCGAAGCCTTCAAAACTTGACTCAATAATCTTCAACCAATGACGCAACATTTCCCCTTTGTCATTCTGGCAAGATCATTCCAATGCACGAATCGTTGGATCTCTTTTACTGATGATCAACGGTCAAGACTCAAGAGTCTTTGAGATCTCTTTGGTGAATAAAATGGGACCCACTGTTCCAACTTGACATTCAATAGCCAATGGCATAACAAAGGAAAGTGTCAAAATTCCTTTACCCCAAGCTACAACTCAATAAGCAAGTGGGTTCGACTTCACGACATAAAGAAGGTGAATTAAAGGGACAATAGTATCACCGTGCAACATTAGAAAGGGACACATGGCATCATTAAAAGAGATCCAACAGCTCGTGCATTGGAATGATCTTGGCAGAATGAAGAAGGGAAAATGGTGTGCCATTGGTTAAAGATTACTAAGCAAGTTCTGGATGCTTCGAGTATGAAACAAGTGTCATCCCAGCATTCCTTGGAGATATAGTAGTCAAGTCATAGTCCTCAACACACATGGCCAACACAAGTTGATGATTCATGTCATGTAGAAAAAGGATCTCATGCATCTCGAAGTCCAAGGAATTTCCTACTTTTGGTCTATAGTTAACTAGAGTTCTCTGAACAAACGACAGATGATGCCTTTGTTGTAACTTCTATAATGTCAAGTAAGTTATCATACGACTGTATAAAAGCAGATGTATGAAATCAAAAAAGGATCATTTTTGGGGGCTGAGGGAAAAATTGATAGACATTTTAGGCCTTAGCAGGTGCTTCTCAAGGCTATTTGAATATGTATTACTCTGCAAACTGTGCCTTCAATATTTTGTTCTCGGTTCAACAATGAAGAAAATGCGAAATTTTGTGCCTGCATATTTGTCTAGAAATTGTTCTTTGTTACAAACCATGCCCTTTATATATTTGTCTTGATGAGTGATATTTATAAAAGGTCTGAAATCATGCATACATATTCTCTTTGATGCTGGGAGTGAATACTATTCTTGAACAGTAAATATTGTTTCGTTTCCCCTTTTCTCCACAAGCTTGGAATTCAGAAAAGATATTACGAAGAGCCAGCTTCTAGAATCCCAAAGGTTATCTTGCAAACCATGTCCCACGTTTGCTAGATTTCCCATTGTTGGTGCAGGTTTAGAGGCAAGTATAGATCTGACCATCAAAAGTGGCTTAGTATGAAATTTTAAAATAGGAAAAAGATAATTTTGTGGAGTATCCTAAAGTTGCTAGGACTCTATAAACTAGTCATTAAGGGAGAAGTTTGGCGTCCATTTGGTCAGCCACAATATCAGCAATAATATTCATTGATTTGCATAGACATCTGGTTGCTACAACAACAAAGTAATCTGCTACTGTTGGGAAGTGGTAGTGGGGTCCCTGATATGACCCAGCTGCTCATATGTTTGGTTCCTTAATTCCTCCAATCTGCTGGTTGCAGTTATTAGAGGAAGCATTTCTCATGTAATCTGCAGTATTCCACATCTTGAGGTTAGACAACAATGTACTCAGCTCTGTATTAGCATCCGTTATAACAGCAACTTTTTATGATAGCAATAAATATTAATGTTGAGATAATTCTTGTGAAAACTCCATGAATTAGTTGACCATCAAACTATCTTTTTATGCTTATGTATTGGATACTTTGTCAATCAATTGATGAAATAAACCATACAAGGAGCAAAAAACTAAATTAAAGATGGAATATCACAGCATTAGATCATTGGCATTTCATCAAACATTCACAAAAGACTAGGGAAAATTAGACCAGTATTTTACAGAGCTGCAGTCACACTTTCTTTTCTCTGTGCTGGCACCTAGTGTTCAGGGGTAGGAACCGCATAGGGTGTGAGATTTCATGCCTTCTTTCCAATTATCTTTACCTTGAGAAGATCTCTGCAAGCTGCTCAGGTTTTTCCTGGGTTTTTCAACTCCTTGCTGCACCTTTCTGGGTTTTTATTCTCCATTTTGTGACTTTAAGTTGTTTCTGAGGCCTCCACTATGAAGGCATGGGGTTCTGCCTCCCGTTGGGGTGGAGGTCAAGGTTCTTCAAAAACAAAACCCCAGTGAAATTGTCAAAGCCATGACTGAATCTCAGTGGAGGAAATTAGATGTTAGATCCCTGTTTACTAAAGATGGTTTTATAAAGAAAAATGACCAAATTCCAAAGGCGAAATTTGATGAGAATAATATTCTTCGGGATTATGATGATTTTGTACAATGAGGGTTAATCTACAGGTTCTTTAATCTCTGGCCCTCCCCAAAGGGCATCCGAACTTGGATCATAAACAAAAGGAGTTTGGTAATATCTTGGGAGCCTGATAATGTTTTTCAGGAAAGGGTTTTTTTCTTGTTATTTTCATTCAGCAAAAGACCATGAAAATGTTTTTGAGAAGGGGCTGTGGTTTACAGCAAGAAGTGATTCGTTCATGAAATATTGGGATGCCAATTTTGACCCAAAAGAAGAGATGCCTAATTCAATTCCTATCTAGGTTAAATTGTCATTCTTCCCTACCCAATTTTGGAGGGAAGGATCTTTCAAAGTGATTAGGGGCACACTCAATAAATTTGTTAAAGTTGTTGAAATGATTTCTCGATGAAGGCTTACTACATTTGCTCAAATATGTGTGGAAATTGATGTTACAAGGTTTCTTCTTGAGTGCAATGAAATTGAGCTTCAAGATCAAAATTAGAAACAAAATTTAGACTATGAAAAAAATACCCTTTAAATGCTTGCATTGTCAAGAATATGGTCACCTTTTCCATAACTGTCCAAAAGTTCAGGCAGGGAACAAAGAAAATCCTAAATGTTGTGAGAATATTGGATTTGTTACAATTGAAAATAAAAGCCAAAACAAGGTAAATAGGAAGGAGGTTGAAGGTGGTTTGTTCATTCATAATAAATTTGTTGCTTTGGAAAATGAAAGCATTGAAGGAATAACATCTAATCCTAGTGAAGAGGCTGGTGAAGGAAACCCAAAAGCATTCTCTGATGAAGAAGAAAATCTTGAGGAAGAGAAGGAAACTCAAGAAATCAATATTTTTAATAAAGAAAGGGGAACTTTTTGGGAAGTGGAGAGTGGAATAAAGCAGGGTGTAAGAGTGAAAAATAGAAGTAAGGATGGTGTAGGGCGGGGGAGTTGGACGGCTCTGCTGGTTAAGTCTCCCCCGTCCCGTGGTATCGCGTTCACTAAAAAGTTTACCAGGCGCACTGCAGTTTATAGGGGGTCGTGCTACCCGATTCCTGCAGTCTAATAAAAAAAAAAAAAATAAAGCCATTGAGGTTATTTGTGATTTTGATGATGTGGCTGCAAGTGCCCCCAGAGGCTGGGACCTCTGGGACATGTCAATTCTCAAATTGATTGAGATACTTCTGCCAAGAGAAAGACAAGACATCCTACAAGATCAAAGTCACCTCAAATATTCTCTCAAAACACAGTGGAGAAAGGATATCAAATACAACTAGGTTACTATACACGTGGATAAAATAGACAAGGTAGAGAGCAGATTCCAGTGGAAAATCAGGGAGAGAAGAATAAGAAGGCTCCACCTCACAACCTTATAAAATGATTATATTTTCTTGGAATATAAGCGGGTTCAGCCTCTGCTAAAAGAATTCTTCAAGGAAAAAAAATTATTTGTAGCATGACTTTTTTTCTCTTCAAGAAACTGAACTTTCAGAGAAATACATGTTACAATTGAAAAGGTTATAGAATAATAATAAAGTTGAGATTGAGTGTGTTGGTTATAGGGGTCAATCCAGGGAGATTGCCTCAAGCTGGGGCAGCAAAAAATAGAAGTTCCTTAAGATGGTCAAAGAAAATTAGTAGATTCGAATTTCTTTGGAATGTCAAACTTCCAAAAATATATTTCATTTCACAAATGTTTATAGACATTATCTTCACTACTTGGCTAAGGAACGTTAGCAACAAATGTGATAGGATATCTCCTTTAATGGGTTGGAAAATTGGGTTGTCGGAGGTGACTTCAATTTCACTTTACAATTAGAGGGAAAAGGAGGAGAGCTACATCTGTGAATCAAATTCTCAATTTATGTTAGATTTTTGGGAAGAAAGGGATCTGGTTGACATAATTCCCAAAGACGTCATTTTTACCTGGTCAAATAGAAGGGTAGAAAACTCTCTGATTATAGAGATTAGATAGATTTCTTGTTGTTGAGTCCTTGTTGGGTTTCAATAAAGAGGCTGGATCCTTCATTGTACCTAAGATTAGATCTGATCATGCTCCTAAACTCCTAAAAATTCAAGGTTTGGGACCTCCCAGATATACGTCATTTAAATTTAATCCTCGCCTATTGGAGCATCAGAGTTTTGAGGAAAATGTTAAAAAGTGGAGGAATGAAATTAACATTGAAGGATTTGTGGCATTCAGATTCCATGCAAAATTGAATTATACCACAAGAAAGAGTGGCACAGGAGCGTCATGAATTATGAGAGCAAGCTTTAAAAAGAAATATGCAAGATACCAGATGTTGTAAATACTTTGGCTCAAAATGATCTAGAAACTTATTTCAGCGGAGCTGAAGAAAATGCCTTGCTTTTTAAGTTGGAGAAGAATCAAGAAGAAGAAAATTGTTTATTGCATCTTAGATCCAGATTTCTTTGGGTTAAGCATGGTGATGCTAACTCCAATCTTTTAAATAAAACAGTGGTGGCACATCAGATGAGAAATAGAATTTAT
This sequence comes from Sequoia sempervirens, assembly GCA_007258455.2. Classification (NCBI taxonomy): domain Eukaryota; kingdom Viridiplantae; phylum Streptophyta; class Pinopsida; order Cupressales; family Cupressaceae; genus Sequoia; species Sequoia sempervirens. The sequence goes on along the minus strand of VDFB02196510.1, from coordinate 38,682 downwards.
GTTATAAAAATAGAAGGTGAGAAAGATATCAATGAGGATAACTCTACAAGAGAGGATGCGAAATCATTTTCAGACTCTTCTTTATAAGGGTGATTGTGGCAGGAGTTTGGCTCAAAATGAGTCAATTGAGCTCATGCCACCTCTTGTCTCTTATGAAATGAATGAGCAGTTGGTTAAGGAAATAACGATAGAAGAGATTAAACTGTCATTTTTGCCTTTCAGCTTGACAAGTCGCCTAATCTGGATGGTTTCCAGGCTAAAATTTTTCGTAGAACATGGGATATTATCTATAATGATCTCCTTTATACGGTGAAAGAATCTATAATATCACGTAAATTGTTGTCATCTATCAACTCTACTTTTCATGCTTTAGTTCCTAAAAATGATAATGCTTGCAGATTTGACAGGTTTAGGCCAGTTTCTCTTTGTAATTTTTCTTAAGAAAACCATTACAAAGATTATGGCTATGAGATTGCAATCTTGGCTTCCTGGCATTATTTTAGAGGAACAAGGAGATGCTGTCAAAGACAAACAATTTTTTGTTGAAGTGATAACTGTTCAAGAAGCTATCCATTCTGCATTGAGTGCTAGAAGATGAATGGTGCTGGTTAAGATTGATTTTGCTACTGCTTATGACCATCTTAACAGAAAATTCCTTCTAATGGTTCTCTGCAAAATGGGTTTTGTGAGTAATGGGTTAACTGGGTGGAAGGGTGCATAAATTTCAACTCCTTTCTTGTTTTGGTATATGGTGGACCTTATGGGTTTTTTAGGGCCACAAAAAGAATTAAACAAGGTTGTACTCTTTCTCCAGCTTTGTATGTTATTATGGTAGAAACTTTAAGTTATATACTTAAGCACGCTAAAGAGCAAGGTCTAATAAAAGGTGTGTTGATGACTCCTTGCTGATGGGATATACTTCAATGGAAGAAGCCAGACAATTAAAGAAAACCCTTGACAAATTTTGTCTAGCCATTGGACCAAAAACTATGCAAAATAATCTACTGCTGTTGCTTACAATTGCTCCTCTGTTCATAGCAAGAAGCTAGTTCAGATTTTTGGTTTACTTATGGGGATCCAAAGCAGTTCTTCACTTACCTCGGTGTCCCTATTGGTCCAAGTAAGCATTGGAAAAAACAGTAGGAAAGTGTCGATGGCAAAATTATGGATAGGATTAAATTGTGGAATCCTCGGTGGTTGTCTTTAGCTGGGCGGATCATTTTAATCAAATCTGTGTTAACTTCCATCCCTCTTTATTTGTTGTCATCCATTTATGCTCCTGCTGGCATAATTAGACCTATAGACAAAGTCATCTGGTCCTTTTTGTGGAAAGGGGTGAAAATACAGAAAAAACATAAAGAAATTCCACCTTGTTAGATGGGGTGCAGTTTGTTTACCTAAAAGCTGGGGTGGTTTGGGCATTAAGCACTTATCCTTGTTGCCTGAAGTTTATGGGGCAAAGTTAATGTGGAGATTGATTTCTAAGAAGGAATCTTTGAGGAGTAGAATATTTGTGAACAAATATCTTGGAGGAAGCTCGCCTGAATTAATTCTTGTTGTGAATGAAAACTCTTTCAGCAGAACTTATGCTTGGAGGAATATGACTACTGCTATTCCATCATTCAAGAAGGGTTGTTCTTGGTTTGTTGAAAATGGTAAGAAAGCTGGCATGTGGGTGAATGTCATAAATGGAATGCCTCCTTTAGGAGTTACATTAGAAAATTTTAAGATTCGTGATTTTTTCAGAAATCATGGTGTTTGCAATGTGGCTAATTTTTCAAGAAGGATAATCTTTTTGATGTGATAGATGATTATACTTTGAAACTCTAGGAGGATTGGAATTATAATGATGAGTTAAAGGTGCGGTATGCAATTTTTTCAAAATTGATGAAGGATAGAAATATCAAAATAAAAGAAAGTCAGGATGAAATTATGTTGGGAGATTTTAAGAAATCTTGGAAATATCAAGTGAGGCAGGGTTAAGATTTGTTGTTATATCAAAATTTTAGTCATCTATTTGTAAAAAGCAGCATTTGGAAAAACATTTGGGCAATTAAATCGCTTCCAAAAATTGATTTGTTGATGTGCACTATTTCTCACAAAGCCATTCTGAATGCTGAAAATTTGAGCAAGCAGGGTATATTTGGTCCTTCTTGTCGTATTTATGCACGAGGAATAGTGAAGCCATTCATCATTTTTTCATCTAGTGTGAGTTCTCCCAGCAAGTTTGGGATTATGTATGGCAGATGCTGGATTCGAAATTGATATTCCAAACCTGAATTCTTGTTGCTCCAAGTTTCGGATGGACTGGCCTGACAATTACCCCTTGTGGTTTTAAAGGGAAATTAGCAATTAAGTACTTATGGAAGATTACACCAAAAGTTGTCTGCTGGAATATATGGATAAGTAGAAATAAAGCTATTTTTCACAATGCCATGGTTATTTCTTTCAACTGTTATATGTGTTCCTTAGCTCTCGTAAGACTCTTAGTCAAAGTTCACAATTTTATTTACTTTGGTTTTCATCTCACCATTAAAGAAAAAAGATTGCTTTACAACTTTGAAACTGAAATATATGAGCCTGATATTACTGAGAAGAATCATCCTCCAAAGTTCTGCACTGATTCCTTTCATTTATTTTTTGATGGTGCTTCCAAAGGCAACCCTAGTACTGCTGGGGCTGCGGGAGTTGTTATGAATGGGGAAAAGAAGGTTCTAATTGAGTATGCTAAAGGATTGGGGAAAAATTCAAACAATGCTGCTGAGCTTTTGGGTCTTACTAGAGGCATGAAAATTGCAATTTTGAAAGGATTCAAAGTTTTGAAAGTGTACGGCAATTTGTTGTTTGTCATCAAGTCTGTGTTAGGCAAGCTGAAACTGAAGAGTCACTTGCTAAATTCTATAGTATATACTACAGGAAAATATTAAGTTATGCAAAAGTTTTCACTTCATCGGGTTTGATCTTTTTGGAAGGAATCATAATCAGCTTGCTGATTCTCTTGCCAATGATGGTGTCAAGCTCAATCAGAGGACTCTCAGTATTAAGGAGCTAATTCCTAGTGTTATGTAGCTTTGTTATGCTTTATTGCTTTTCGTAGATTTGTCCCTCCCGTTTCTTAGGGTAGAGGCTGGTTCTTTTTGGGAGATGACCAAGAAAAAAAATGACCGACCTGTTTTCAAGCAAATATCTCAAAGCTTGTAGCATATAAACAACTTCCTTCATGTAGATTTTTGTTTAGGACAATCAAATTCAAAATTTGGAGTACATTAAGGATAGAGAGAGAAAGTGGACTAACCCATTCTTCCAAAAAATCATTTTACTCCTATGGCCAAGAAAATGATAAGAAAAAAAAGTGATAGTGAGCTGAAATTGACCCATTCTTCCAAAACATCATTTAATTCCTATGGCCAAGAAAATGAAAGAAAAAAATAATCTTTTCATATTCAAATGTTCTTTCCTGCTATGATTTTTTGTATGGACCTGATATTAAAAAGATCTGAAACAGATCCATCTCTCATACACATGGATCTGAAAAAGCTTCATTTTGGGTTTGTTTGAGATCCATATTTACCCTTTGGTGATTAGATCCATAAGCAAAACAACTCTGGCACAGATCCATTACCAATATCTTGCAAACCAGCATATATCAGAGCAAATATGGTAATAATTGACATGGTTCTTGGTAAATGCTTGTATATTTCAAGGAACTAATAACCAACTATAATGTTAGTTCTGGTTTTGAATAGAGTCAAAGAGGTTAAAGGAGGAAGACAAGCTTGGCCCACTAGCTGCCATTTAATATTCAATGTACTCAATCAATTCAGATCTGCATGTTGTGCCACATATTTATGCTACTAATTCTATGACCTTCATTATTTGGAATTTTGTCCTGTTTGCTGCATATTTCATGATTGTCTTTTGGCATCAGAAGTCATGTCACCAGGTTACTTCTTGCAAGCCAACAGTAGGGCTCTCAATGATGATTGACATGAACAGAAATACTTGTCATTTTCTGTGAACTAATGGACCCTCCAATAACTAGGTTTCTGACAATTCAACCATCATTGTTTCATCTTTTTCACTATCATAAATCTCTCAAATTGGAAGATGGTTTATTGTCTACAAGCATCAATCCTTTCAAGTTTTGCATGTGAATTTGCTCACAATCACATCTCTATACAAATTGAAAAAGTATATGAACCACTGTGAAACTTCTAGAGATCCTCAATCACATTGTGACATTAGAAATAGACACATCTAAAGCACATTCAGATGTCAACCTCTAATTTCAGATTCCAAATTTCAACAACTATAATACATTCTCAGGTGAATCTGAACTGCATAAATCTCATTTTAATATTTCACTTGCAATGCATACTAAACAAAGATTACCTGCACTTCCTCAACAGCTGAACGAAGTTCCTCAGAATCTTTGACAGCTTTGAGATGGTTAACAACTCCCCATACAACAGACATACGATCCACAATTTTTTCTAAAGGCTCAACTAGCCTTGGCCAAGTTGGCTCCACTGAGCTTTCTAGTTCAGCTAAGTCATTTTCCTGCATAAAAGCATCATAAAACAATTAAGTCACACAACCAAGTAACTCATTAGTGAGCACAATTCAAAACAATTTCCAAGTTTTGGAAAACATTAAAAGATTCTTTCCAATACAACTTTATGAACGATGAACTTATGACAAATTTTCACCAAGACATAGTGAATGCATAGCATTAAACATATCCAAACAGACAAGGAATTAAAATTCTTTGTAATCTAAATTTCTTAAAATGAGTGCCCATGAAGGATTTACAAATCAAGAAACAAAATTAGAACAGCAAATCCCTGGCTCACGTCCATATTCTGCAATGAAAGTAGGAGGCATCAATTTAGTTTGGGGATTCATGTGAAAGAGGAAAGTAGAAGGTTTCAGTTTTGGACATTGCAAAAATGTCAACATTGATAGACAGTGAAGGAAGTGATTACAAGATTAACACATTTCTCATTGCAAGAGTTGCAAGCAATTACATACGACGTACCACAAAATGCAGCAACTACTTCAAAAGGAATGCTTGGGACTAGCAATCATTTCTTTGCTCTAGATCAAAAGCAGAAAACTAAGATCCGTAAATACTATTGGTTCTCCAAACTGCTTCTAGCAAATTCTAAGAAGTCACAAAATTCTATGCTCAAAGTTGCTGGGAGGATGAGCCAATGAAGAAGAGATGATCAGAACTCTCCTGCAGTTTAGGCTCTGTGGGACCTAGGGGGTATCCCTATCAACACACACTGGATTCTATGTGAAATGCACAAAGCAAAAAAGATATTCAAGCAAGTTTGACAAGGATTTACAAGATTCTACAAGTTATTTAGACATTCCTTATACCCTTAATATTCAGGCATGAACAACATAAGTTATAGAATGAATTATGCATCTAAATGATTTTCATTCTTTTAAGTATGAGTGGGTTGGGAGGTTTCCTACAGACTAACTGGTGCCTATATGTCTCCTAGAATAATCCCTTGCAAACTGGGAAACTTCCAATGGAGGTTTCTCAGAAATATGATATAAATTACACCAAGCTTTCCTAAAGTACCGATATGTCGTTAACAAAAGCTAAAAGTAAAAAAACCTATGTTACACGGGGACGCGTCCCCTGCCCCAAAACCCTCTATACCCGTCCCCACCCGTCCCGGGGACGGGGGGATGCATCGGGGACAGTCCCCGGCCGTCCCCTAAAGTCAGAAATTCATAGGAAACGGGGGGGGACGTTTCCTCTCCTCTGGGAACGTTCCCCCGTCCCCGGGGACGGCAGGGGACGTTGGGAACGTCCCTCGATGTCCCCGGGGACGGCTTGCCGTCCCCCGCGCACAAAACTTTAAAATTGCAATTTTTGTTTTTAAAAAACGTATTATTTCTGCGTTTTTTGGCGACGTCCAAGGAAGAAAAACAATATAAAACCTAAAAAAGTTTCTTAAAAGGCAGAAGCTATCAAATATGATTCATTTATATTGTTAATATTTTGGTTCTCAAGCAAAGCGCGGCTGAGGCTAGGGCGACGACTTCACACTTCATAGTTTGAGTTCACAGTTCACAGCAAGGGCGATTCAAGGTAAAAGACCAATCTAAATCATTTTATGCCTTCTTCTTCCTGCATTTGAGCATTTAACAGAGGCGTTTTTGCATTTGAAAGAGCCATGAAACAATTTTTTTCAAATTTTTTTTCCAACGCCTAGGGTAAAGTCGCGGCTGCTTCCATTTGTGCATTTTTTCCTTCAATCAAGCTGCATTTTGGGACGCCTTGAGGAGCTGGGAGCTGCATTTTTCTTAGTACCATTTCCTACTTCCAGGTTTGAGATTAATTTTTTTTTAAAAATTTGCTTCTGTATTATGATATTAGCTTATCATTGTTTTTAATTTTTAATAATAATCTTTGCTTTTATTTTCATTTTTGTTTTCAATGTTGATTCATTGAATGGTTCATTGATTAAATGATTCATTGATTTGGTATAATTTTTACAAACTTTCAGATTTTCAACCAGCATACAAACTTCATACAAATTTCAAAATGAGCAGCAACAGCAATGGCAGTGACAGTTATGAGGGTGAGGGTAGTGAGAGTGAAAATGAAGTTCAAAGAATGTCATTAGATCCTTCTTCTACCTCTGAAAATCCAACCCATGCTTCTTCAGACCATTTTGCATGCCCTATACCCACTCTTCAAAGATTTGCAAAAGGCCCTTTCAACCGCAACAAACCATTGCGTCAGTTTGCCACAGATGTGACTGTCAACAAGCAAAAAAATTCAGGGGGCAGCAAGAAATGGCTTTGTCATGTTTGTAAATCTACTTACCATGGGAGCTATACTAGGATTAGAGGCCATCTAGTGGGTGACTGTGGAAAAGGTGTTAGAGTTTGTACAGCAATAACATTGGAGCAGCAGCTTCAATTTGCAAAGTTGGCTGGATGTAGTGATGACCAAATCATTACCATTCAAAATAGAAAACGACCATTAGCTGATTTGCAAGGCTCTTCCAATGTATCAGTTTCAGAGACTTGTGATAGAGGGAAGAAGAAAGCAAGTGAGAAAACTTCAATCATGGGGTTGATGAATACACAAAAACGTGAGCAAGCTGATGATGCAGTGGCCAAATTCTTTTATGCACATGCTCTTCCATTTCATTTGGCAAGGTCACCTTATTTCAAAACTATGGTGAAAGAAATATTGTCAGTTGGATCCTCTTATGCCCCCCCTGGAGAACATAGATTGCGTACCTCCCTCCTTGACAAACAATATTCAAAAGCTACCTTGTTGATGGAGGAGATGAGGCAGACATGGCTTAGGACTGGTTGTTCCATTGTCATGGATGGGTGGACTGATATTCAACATAGGCCACTCATTAATGTTATTGTTACATGCCCTGCTGGTTCATACTTTCTTCGAGCTGTTGATTGTTCTGGGAAGCGTAAGGATGCTGATTTTCAGTTTGGCATTTTGAGGGAGGCTGTAGAGGAGGTTGGGCCTTCTAATGTTGTGCAGGTTGTGACAGATTCAGCTCGTGTTTGTAAGCTAGCTGGTTTGATGATTGAGAATGCTTACAAACATATTTTTTGGACTCCATGCTGTGTACATGCTTTGAATAATGCTTTGAAAGACATTGGAAAAATAGATTGGGTGAGGGCAGCAGTTGCAGAGGCTAGAGGCATACAAATGTTTGTATGCAACCATCACACTTCACATGCACTATTCCGGTCTTATTCAAAGAAAGAATTCCTCAAACCAGTTGAGACTAGATATGCTAGCTACTATATTTTGTTGGAGAGGATGATGGAGGTCCAAGATGCTCTACAAGCCATGGTTGTTTGTACAGATTGGAAAAGGTGGAATCTGTCGAAGACAAACGAAGGCAAGGAAGTGAGAGAGAGAGTACTTAGTGAAACTTGGTGGGCCACTATCAAGTAAGAAATCTGAAAATTTAAATTGTTTTTGAAATTTTGAATTTGTTACACTTTGTTTTACTTTGTAGTTTGTATTTTATTATTTTAAAAGTTCTAATATTTAATTTGTTGCTTGTAGGTATATTTGCTCTTTCATATCACCAGCTGTGAGGGTAATCCGGTATGCAGATACAGACTCTCCTAACTTGGGAGAGATATATGAGACTTTTGATAGCATGCTTGACCAAATGAAGCAAGCTATTCGTCAAAAGGAACCTGAGTTGAGATTTTATGAGGACCATATTAGGCCTATTGTGACAAAGAGGTGGAACACAATGAATACCCCTCTTCATATGCTTGCCTATGCTCTTAATCCGAAGTGGTATGTACCTAGACCTGGCAGAATGCTTCCTTCTGAGGATGACGAGGTGATAGAGGGGCTTACAGCAGCCCTTCGTAAAATGTATACCGATGAGATAGCAACCATTATTAGAGAGCAGTGGCTTATGTTTGCTGATCTTCAGGGTCCTACATTCAGCAAACCAGAAGCTAGGACAGATAGGGCCACCATTGCACAGAACAACCCCATTGGATGGTGGAAATTTCATGGGAAGGACACACCAGATTTGAAACAACTTGCCATTCGTTTGCTTTCACAGATTGCTAGTTCCTCTGCTGCAGAGAGGAATTGGTCCACCTATGGCTTCATACACTCCATTAAGAGGAATAGGCTTACTTCAAAACGAGCTGAGAAATTAGTTGCAGTTCATAGTGCCTTGAGACTTCAGGACCGTCAGACTACTGAGTATCGGCAAACTCCAGCAGCACGATGGGATGTTGATCCTGAGGACGTTAGACAAATTGATGAGGATGAGGTGCAACCAGGATTGGTCGGGCTACCATTGGATAATCCACTCTTGCCAGAAGATGATAGTGACTCAGATAGTTCTCAATCTTTTGATATTGATAGCCCGAATGAGGCTTAATTTCATAGACTGTTGGAACTTTGAACTTTGAGACTTTTGGATGCATGTTTGAAACATTTGGATATTGATATACCATGGTTTTATTGATGTTTCATATTGCTATGATACATTTTATAATGCTAATGACATTTATGATTTATTATGTTGTTACTTGTTATGCTACTACTCTCACGATTTATTATATTGGTGTGAGCAATTATTAATTTATTGACATATATCTCTCTCTTTCCCTCTCTCTGTCTATAATATAATAATATATTAATAAATTTTGAAAAAATCATATATATATATATATGTATTTTGTATGTCGCCGTCCCCTACCGTCCCCTAAAAATGAGCCCCTAGGAAACGTCCCGGAAACGCGTCCCCAGCTGTCCCCCCGTCCCCGTCCCCAAAAGGACCTGGAACACAGAAAAAAACACATTAATAGACTTGTATTTTTCTATTTTTTGCATAACTCAAAGAGGTAATATAGTATGAAGAGAAACAATAATAAGGCTCAAGATGTGTGTATCATTGCAGTTTTATGATTTTATCAATTGATTGTAAATATAATCATCTTTGAGTCCTATACCATTTTTTTTAAATAATGGCATTAACCTCCAAATCTTTGTCTGTCATCTCCAAGTAATTATGGTTTAAAATTTTACAATAGTTTGCTACATCACAATGATAATTATCAAATATAAATATAACTAATCTTTGTTTTCATTGAAATCTATTTCAATATTTTAATATGTTAATGCTTTAAGACTCTTCCCTAATCCAAGTCATTGGCAAGTTTAGGCATTTTATAGCCTCAACAAGTCACAACCTTAGCGCTCTTTGAGACAGGTACGAAGAGGATACTCGTACATGTTGGTACTCCCATGGCCAAGAATCTATTTATTTGCAGCCTCTTGACAACAAAGTTCCATCACAATTATGTATGGCTTTTTTTTAACTCTCATTTTTCTTTGGCAACTCTACTTTCAAATGTCTTATTGGCTTGATCTCGAATCTCAAAAGGTTTTGAGTTCATCTTGAGTTTGAGCAGAACTTGTGTCATACTCTATCCACTTAGTTGAGCAAGCTCAATTGGCAGCAAGATAGGCATGAGTTGGTTTATGTGCAATCCTACAAGTGCTTCCTCTCACACAAGCAAGTCAAGTACATGGCAATCCAACATGTGCTTCATCTCACACAAGGTCAAGTACAAGGAAGGGACAATGAGGCTTTGGGATGTAGCACTAGTGCAACCCAGCTTGGATAATTATGTTGCACAATTTTCCTTAGTCTTAATCAAGGATAAGAGTCCCAAGGCTACTACGTGGGACTTACAAAATGTAGCTAGTGGAGTAGCATTAGCACTATTTGTCATTCTAGCTAATGGAGTAGCATTAGCACTATTTGTCATTCTAGCTAATGAACCAACTGATGATTTTGATGCTCTTAATGAAAATTGATGTTGAGTTATCAACTATCGGTTGTGTTGTGTATTTAATTTTATACATTTTGTCCAATTTATGGTTATTTTCTAGAATTTTAATATTTTACATATTGTATGCCCAAACCAGCCATACCAGACCTGGGGGAAAAAAAGAACTCAGCAAACTACCAAATTTCAAACCCCATACCTAAACCCAAACTAGTAACTTGGTTTAATAGGTATATAGTTGTATACACACTCCACCTTCATTGAAAGCATTTCAATACATTTGCATTTGTTTTTTTTTTTTTTTATGCAAGAAATTCAATCATAAGCCCCCAAAATAGGGTCAGCTAAGTAAAAGTAGTGACTTCAGCCAAATATGTTTCCATCATGTGTTGTAAGCATCTGGAAAGCAAAGAAGATGATCAAGCAAGCATCTCCAAAGAGAGCACTACTCTAGACTACAAGCATGTATGTTGCAACAAAAACAGCTAACAGGATCAGCCAAGGAAACTACTACCAGCCAAATAGGTTAAGGCCAAGACACCAACCAGATCAAGAAAATCACTTGGAAAACATTTGAAGTTATCATGGACTCCAAAACCAATATGATTTTGTAAAGCAGCAAGTTTGAACAGCAGAATCAAAGAGAGAAATCACTTAAACTCAATGAGAAATGAGAAGAAAAGGACTCCAATTAACAAGGTTGAAGGTAAATCCTTATTATTTCATTTATAGAGCATTTGGAGGAGACCTGAAGTGTCTGGATTTGAGAGGTGCGATCTGCATTTGAACCTAAAAGTATTCAGCATTCAGTTGAATGGGATGATCAAACATACTTCTTAGTTTGTGTGGTGGATGAGGCAAAGACCCAATGGAAATAGGAAAAGGAAATAGATGTCCTAGGGCTCAAGGTTGATGAAACAGCATAGGGCCCACACAATTTGAAGAACAACTCCTTTAAGTAATGGGTTTGGCCTGTGATAAAACTACATAACAGGTTTGACTCATGATGAAACTACAAAGACTGGTTTGGCTTGGTACGAAAACAATATCATAGGGGGCAAAATAGTAGAGCCAAGCATCAAAAGGGAAGTTGATCCAGTTCCTCCATCTCTTCACATGGGAAGCATTTGAATTCCTCTCTATCACTCATTTGCCCAGCTCTTCTAGAAAAATCCTGAGGGTCAAGAAAAGGCAATTCAAAGATTCAAGCATCACTAAAAGTGAAAATAGGGAGTTATAGAGGAAGGAGATGGCTACACACTGAGGATAGCAATCAAACTTGTTGATAAGCAACTAATGCACAACAAGGCAAACTAGGAAAGCTTTGTAGATGTGCTACTAAAAGCTACAATGAATTTGAAGGCTAAAATTGAGAAATTGGCTTGTAAAAAATTACAAGATAAAATGGAGATGAAGACACACTGCTTCACTCTTTTGGAATTTTCATACATATCCAAAGTAACTCACCCTTTTCATATGCGTTTGATTCATTTGCTTGATTAATTTCTTTCAATGCAACTACGTCACCATCTCAAGCACTTAAGAAACAAGCATGGTTCTTGTTCATAGCAGCAAATATAAGTAATTTTCAATCTCACAAAATTAGAAGAATCAACATATTTTTCGTTGCACTATTGTTCCTGTATGATAAAGAAGATTTACATATTGAGAGTAAACTAAAAAGGGTATAAAATCTGATATATGGGCATTTTAGGCATATATGAGTATGTTCATAGTTGCATAATGGATATATAATGTGAACGGCAGACATAGAGCCATAATTTCATAGCCTTGGATTGTTGTTTAGGTAGCATACAGAACTATGGGTAAGCATGTAAGGAATGGCAGAACTGATTTAATGAACCGTTTATTTGAACTTCCAAGGAAATTAGAGATCAATATACACCAGAGAAACCCAATGTGAGAATATCCCAACACAGAAATGAATTGTGGATCCTTATCTCACCTTAAATCAGCAAAATTACAAACGAATTGCTCTCATGAAGCCTAGAAGAATACTGTACAATTAATACATGGATCTACCATCCTCTCGTAAGCTTGTCCTAGTCCAAAAACTCACTCATAACAGCTTCACACTTATCTGGAATGCATACAGCATTTCCAGAAATAACTCTACATGAAGATCTACTAGCACTGGATTGTCATTGTCAGATACCAATGGACATATTTGTGAATGCATTGGGTCAGTAAATGATGCATAAGAACCCAAAAAAACAAATCACCTCAATAGTTGGAGGAGAAGCATTTCATCTTCCAATATTGGTTGTCTACTGGTTTAATTGTCATAGATGGATGGTTTGGCAATGCACGGCTGATGCCTAGGTAACGTGTTCATGCTGACTAGAATGTATCACATTACAGTCTTAGCATAGTGACATTTTGTCTGATGCAAATATATCATAAGTGGATGACTAATGAATTTGGCTAGGATTTACATTCAAAGAGGCAAGAATCCATCATTGAAGCATAGGAGACATGTTTGTCTTACAAGTTTCATTTTTCATATTTTTACAAGAGTTGGAAATATATTGAAGAGATCTAACATTTGGCAAAAGTTGCGTCAAGTTTTGATCAAAGTTTCAAGTCCCAAAAGTACTGAACATAATTGAGCATAACCTAAATTATGGCATGTGAATAATCAATTGAGTGTGCTTGCAGTCATAAAAACCATATGGCTTAAATTTAACTGATCAATTTCTGCTCACTAGAGACCAATTTGGCCTTAAGTTTAACGGCATTATATCATCTAATCTCAATCAATGAAAAAAAATTCAAGTGGACCTCAAAACAAATAGATAAGTCTTCAGGACCAATTTTGCCTAAATGGTGTTAAAGTCTTGCCATGAGAGTTCATTTTTAAATCAAACATCAAAACAAATGGAATATTCTTATATACCAATGTGGCCTAAATGATGTGGAAATTCATCTCATCTCAATCAATGGAAATTTTGTTTTAAAAGCGGATACCAAAAAAAGTAGACTAGTCCCACATCCAAGATGTTGCTGCCCAACAATATTAGGGAGAACTCATTAGAACATGATCCAGCTTCAAATCTCTATCACAATATCTTCACCCATAATTCCAGTAAACAAGTGGCAAGGTTTTGGCGTGACAATTATGGGGTGCATTCAAGTATGATCCAAATTGACAACTCGTTAGAATGCAGTCCAATATTACTCTACACCACATGAAGTTGAGCCCTTCACCTGAACCAAGACTGAACTGGCCTAATTTACATTAAAAATAATCTCACCTCATTCAATGAAAATTTTTTACTTCAAACTAATGGATTTTAAAATGTATCCCATCTCAATCGATTAAAACTTGCTACATCCCCTTTGACTCTAACATGTTAATGACAATGGAATTATGGTCGTTATGTAGTTGCAATAACTGTTTTTCATGTGAATGTGAAAATTGTGGACTAAACAATTGTTTTATATGTTGCATCTATAAATGTGAACATTTTACTTTAATTTGCAAAATGTAAATGATGATGATGATATTATATTTTAAACGTGAATATACACGTCGAGAATGGTCTAACCCTAGTTTTTCTTGCTCAAGTGGTTGCAGGATCGACAACACTCGACGAGAAGGGGACTATCATCAAGGAGAGGATGTATTTTGGCAAGGATCAATTTGTCATCAAACTTTGAGTCGGTGTATGACAAAATGCAAAGTTATAACCTTGGCTTTGGTAAAATTATATAAGTATTGATTAATATAGTCAAATTAAATATATATGAATACCTATAAAGGGAATTTCAAAAGAGTATTAATGTTATAATAATAATAAAAGGAAAGATAATATTAAAACATAATATATGTGATACTCGTAAATAAAAGAATATGTGGGAGAGTTTGGCGTTGGTTCAAGGATGGCAGAGCATTCCACCATTTCATTGTGACCCTGATGAAACATCTGGAATGCATGAAGACTCGGAGGTTCTTGATTGGGAATCCAAAAGGGCAACCGCATAAAAGATGGTGGTCTCTCTCTATCAACTCATTCTTTCTTCTTTCATGGTATTTTCATTTTTCACCACCGCATGAATTCTACTCTGTTCCGTTGGAGCTTCTCATGGTAATATTCCGCCATACTTAGGGTCTCTATTCCTCTTCTCTCACAGACGATTTCTAGAGGAGTTTCAATCTTAACCTTCTCTATAATCAAAGCTTCCAAATTCCGTCCTCGGCAAACCTTATTTTGTCAAGTGCAGGACTCTCTAAATAGAGTTGGACCCTGAGAAAATTCGAATTTACCTCTCTGTTGTGGAGTGACAACCAGTGTTTTCATTGACCAAGTTGTAGGAGGCCAACGAGCAGCCGACTGGTAGCGAAGGGATCTCAATATTCGCCAAGCTCCAGACGCCTTGACAAGCACATATAAGAGTCTTTCATTATGAATTGTTTGCTCAACAAGTTCTATGGAATCATTCTTAATGAATGTCCTTGCTCTGAAAGTAAATTGAGATGAGTTTTTCTTCGTTCTGTTGAATTATTAATGAAACTGTTCTTGGGAATAAATTTGGTACTGATACTGGTTCCTTCTAATGCACCTGAAACGTTAACATAGTCATGATGGAGATTTCCTTCCTTTTAGAATATCTCAGAGTTCTCGCTGTGGTACGAATCATACTTAGTTTTATGTAAATCTTCTTAGTCTTGATTAAGTCGTGACATTCTCCTCAGTTCTAAATACCGATTTGGAAAATGTTATCTTCTCCGTCTAATGAGTGGGGTCGAGTGTTTAGATTTGTTGAACCCCCCTACCAAATTTAATTCTTCCTTAATGCTTGAAGAAAACAATTTATAGAAGTATAAATGCTTTAAAGTTAAAGGAATGGTAAGAGATATTAAGCATAAGGTTATGGGAAGGAGCCTCTCAAGCTTTGTCCTAACTCGGAAATTCTGAAAGGGAGCCTTAATTGATCCACTTGTTTCGTCATAGGACCTTGGCTAATTCTTACTCTCCTAAACCTTTACAAGATCTAAAGTGGTCCTTAAAAACTGCACAATGTCTTAACCTTTCTTATATATATAAACCTTGAGTATATGCTCAGCACGTAACTTGAGGGGTTGACTAAGTAACCTATCTTCATAATCTAAGTATGAAATTGTCTGATAAGATCAAAAAGAATTCTTAACTGATTATGTTGCTCAATTTGCATGAGCTCAATGACAATAATCTCTGCCCTGAGAGAGAGAAGTTAGTTCTTAAAGAAGTGCTATTTATATTGGGTCAATTCTCACACTATATAATTTGATGCTAGAAAACAGCAGCATAGCTAGAATCAAGGAGAAAAGAAGAACCAAGTCTTTGAATTGGAAACTTATGTTGCAAGATTAGTACATCTTTCCCTGATATTGTTTTCATTTATGAATAAGACTCCTTAATTCCTCCTCATTAGTTTGAGAATAGCAGTTTATTATTACTTAGAAGGGATAAGTTAAGAGTTGAGTATATCTCTTTAAATATAAAATCAGCTTACCCTTAAATATGATGAAAGGTTGTTGAGGCCATGTTAAGATAATATAAATCTTGAAACAAGATATGATTTCAAACCAAGTTCTGGTAATATTAAACCCTAAGGTTAAGTTTAAACTCAAACCAAGAGAAGATTGTTATCCCAACCAGAGGTTGCAATAAATAAGTAACTTGAACTGAGACTTGTCATGTTGAGCAAGGGTGAGTGCTGACGGCACAGTAGTGCCAGAAATATCGGCACAGTGGTGCCAGAAATATCGACACAATAGTGCCAGAGCATTAAAAATCCTTGGCCAAGGTAGATGCCAGTTAGGCAATGTCAGCTTCATGTTCCAGATATACTCTAGTCAGAATGATCCTTCCAGTTAGGAGAAAACTACAGAAGAGGGATCGACCAGCAGTATAGGTACATGGACACCAGGCTCAGAGACATGATGACATTTGATCCTTGTTGATTACTCTTGTGAAGGGCGGGTTCTTCAGTTGAAGAAACTTGGAAGACCAGTAGGTCTTGGTTGGGCGGTAAAGCCCCTGATGATAATTCTCTTTTCCTCATTGATAAAGAAGCCCAAGTATATGAGCATGAAGATGATGGCAAATGTAATCGTCTCTCACTCGTAATTCTAGGTACTTGCATTTTGACAATTAAAGTTACTTTCAATTAAGCAATGAATGATATTCTTTTATGTTAAATCTGCAGTTGAATAGTTAAACAGTTATTTGATACATTCAGCTGCAATGAAAGATCTGAAATTAGTTAATGAACATAAAGAAGTTATTTCTTTCTTTAGTTTGTTAATTGGTTTAATGGGAATCCTAGATGGATTAGTCAGCTGGTTATTGCCGGATGAAATTTGGCAATTAGTTTTCCATTTCTTAAACCACAGAATGATAGCTGTTACATTTGTTTCATAGCTGTAGTAATTGTTGATATTTTCCAGAGACAAAGGAAAGTAGTTATTATCCTTCTGTAAATTTTCTGTTATATGTTTTCAGATAATAGCTTTCCTTTCAGCTGAAAAAGAAAGTTTATAAGTTAGTTGATGAATTTTGTAACGACATCAGAATTGTTCTTCTTTCCGTCTAACTACAAAGGAAACCCTAGTTTGACAATTATTTAGTTATTGATCTCCTGTGAAACGATTAGTGAAACAGATAGTTGTTTTCAATTCAGCTGAAACTGAAAACTTAGAAGTTAGTTGAAAATTTAAATTGATTCAATTGATAACGATTTCGAAACTCTTAAATAAAAACAAGTTAGTTATTTTCAGCCGAAAAATTGGTAATTAATATCGGAAGATGGGTTTGAGTTGTTACAAAACTCTTTTTAAAACTGGACATCAAAACAAATTAAGAAGACCTATGGACCTCATCTCAGTGAATTGGAAATTCATTTTAGAGTGACCATAAAATGAAAACAAATAAATACGCTTTTAATAAGTTCTAAAGACCAACCTGATCTAGATGATATTGAAACTCATATCCTTTCATATCACTACCTATAGACTGATTTGGCCCAAACGGCGTCAAAAAATTAACTTGTCTCAATCAATGAAATTCTATTTCAAGACTGGATTTAAAAAACGAAAAGATATCTACTACAGACCAATTTGGCCTAAATGGCATAAAAAGTCATCTCGTCTCAACCAATGAGAAAAAAGAAATTGTAAGTGGCCATCAAAGTAAAATGGATAAATCCTAATGATCACTATGGCCTAAATGGCAATAAAAAGTCAACTCACCCCAATCACTAATAGTATTATTTTTTAAACCACAACTTCAAAACACATAGAAAGTCCTGCAGATCAATTAATGGCATAAATTACCATCAAAGCAATTTTATTTCAATCAATCGAAAATTTGTTTTAAAACTGGACATCAAATCAAAACAGATAGATACACTTCGATATATCCTAGACAGTAATCTGGTCTAGATGATCTTAAGAGTCATATCATCTCAAATCGCCATAAACATCCGGACCAATTTGATATAAATAGAGTCAAATGTCATCTCATCTCAATCAACGCAAACATTTCATAAGAAATAAACATCACAATAAGTGAAGAAAAGTCCTACATACTAATGTGACCCTAAATTGCCTCATAAATCAACTCCGACTAACGGAAAATCATTGCAAAATTGCAGATCAAATATATAAAGTCGTATAGACAATTTTGGCCAAAATAGCATTAAAATCTATCTCATCTCAATTACTACAAGAGGAAATATGGATCAATTTTGGCCTCGGTGCCATTCAAAATTCATCCCATCCCAATCGATTATTTTACTTTTAAAACGTGTAACATATCAAAACAAACAGATACACCCAATAAGTCCCACAGAACAATTTGTCCGAACAACCTTCAAGTTCATCTCATCTAACTATAGTGTGATTTTTATTAAGTGAGCATACCAATCATGAAAGCGTATGCATATTACCAATAGATGCCATACAGATCATTTTGGCCTGAAATGGCATTGAAATCATCTTTTCGACCAATAAAACAGTACATCAAACACAACATGTGATCACTTTGGCGTAAATGGCATTGGAAACCCCATATCTCAATCAATAGAACAAATCGTCGACAAATTCTTGCAGACAAGTTGGCCTAACTGATATTAAAAGTTTATCTCATCTCAATAATTTGAAAATTATATATTATAATTCTGGATCAAATCAAGACAAGCAGACTGACCCAATAAGTCTAACTGGACCGATTCGGCCTACATGGCATTAAAATGATCTCATCTCATCTTACCATAATCACTAGAAAATCAGGAAGATGATATTGAAATTACCATTAGTACATACACATAATACGCTCTACACGCCAATTTCGCCTAAATGGCATTAATATTATTTCGCTCTTATCTCGCTGTAATCTGAAATGCTAATTAGGTGGGCACTACAAAATCATAAAACAGGCATCGATTTACCCCATTGACTGATATACCCAATAAGTTCTGCATACCAATTTGGCCTAAACGCCAATGAACTCCTCATATCACTACAATCTCAAATGCTTATAAGTTGGGCATTACAAAATCATGAAATGGGTATATCGATGTTACCAGTTGTTTCAAGACGGCCCTAATGCCTGGTAGTACATGCTTGGCCTCCACTGCATCAAAGCGAGGAAAAGGACCCTGCTCTAGCAATGGGTTACCAGTCTCCTCCGCCATGCTTGTGACCTGTGTGTGATTATCGGTGAAAGAAAAACCTTTGAGCTCTACGCCTCTTGAATTTTCCGACGAGAGAAAACAGATCCAAATAAGAATGATTTCTTTTACTACACAAAACCAACGTATGATTACGACTTTTATTGCAGCCTAAAAAGGGTGTACGTGAATATGAAACGGGTTTCGTTGAAATTAAGGCGAGACAATCGAAGAGAATTTATAAGAATTGACATTCTCTACGAGGCCTGATCCTGTGGTATTTCGCATTAGTGTAACACGAACGCAAGGAATGGGCCACCATGGACTTCGAGGAGGGGCGGGGTTTTATGGGTTTTTGATAATGAAATGAAAAGTTTAATGATATCTATGAGATAAGTAATTTATGGGACTAAGAGTGATATGTAATTAAAAGTTTTATAAAATAATTTACACTTAATTTTAATTACAGATTTTCTCGATCATAAATACGTGGTTATATGTATTTTAATCGTTGAAATTATAAAATTGAGTTCACTTAACTCCTTACACAAATTAATGAAACATTAATTAATTATTTAAATGTTGAAAATAAGAACTCAAAGAAGAAATTAAAATGTTGGAAGGAAACATAAAAAAATTAGAGAGAGACAACAAGAAATTTGATAACGGAGTTCACCCATATGTTTGAACTACATCTTCGAATCCACTTCTCAATGAGGAACCGCTTTATTAATGATGTCAAGCTTTAACTATTTTTGTACACCATCCAAGTTTTAGACCTGCATTACAATTTCTCTCACAATCTCTTTCAACACCTAAAGACTCCTCTGTATCTTTGTGTTTATCAATCTCCAAAAATCCTTTGCCTAACTTCCTCCCAAAGGAATTTTGATTGTCTTCACGAAAGCAAAATCCCCCTTTAAATACATATACATATGCTAATTAGGGGTTGAAACAATAATATTTTCAAATATTTTCCCAATCTCCTATATTAAGCCCTTAAAACAAATAAAAATCTCTTAAAACCTTTTAAGGTTTTCAACTTAATAATACTGTTTTAATTTTTTCCTAATCTAAGTCCTTTAATTTTAAAAACCAATGAAAATCCTTTTAAAAAGGATCGAGCTTTATATTTGTCCTAAGGACCCCTTAATTTTCTCCTTATTTTATGTAAAATAAAACAATTCTTATGCGTATTATATAGAGACGGGCTCCCCTTATATTTTGGAAAGGTGTGTGGTGTAATGGTCAAGGCAAGAGGATTTTACGGCATAGGTCAAGGGATCAAATCCCACCAAATCCTTTTTTTTAATTTTAGACCAAATGTTTTTTTCTTTAATAAATATGGTTTAATCTTTATCTCTCTTTATTTAAATTTTAGACCAAACGTTTTTTTCTTTAACAAATATGGCTTAATCCTTATCTTTTGAATCCCACCAAATGTGCTGCCAGCAATTTGCCACGTGTTAACTTCATATTGGCCCACGTCATGCCACATCACCATTTTGACCAAGTTTGACCGCAACTTTAACTGGTCATAACTTCCACATATGGACTCGGATTTGGTTCGTTTAAAATGTGTCAGAAAGCTCTTGTTGAGCTCTACATGATGGAACTGGTATAGAAATGTTCCATGATCATTAATTTTTTTGGTTGACCAGCTTTGACCTCATGTTGACCAAACTTTGACCAATTGCATCGAGGGCAAACGAGCTTTGTTTCTTACTTTTTGCATTCTGTTGGAAAGCTCTCGACGAGCTCTACGCGATAGTACACGTTTTAGTCTGATTTGGAGATGATCATTTTTCTAGCCTTGAGTCAACATCTAGAATCTCTAACCCTGCTTAACTTTGACCGAGCATAACTTTCGTGTACGATCTCCTTTTGACACGATTTAAGTTGCATCAAAATCGTATCGACAAGCTCTATCCAATGATACTAGTTTCGTCAGATTTTGAGACTGTAAAATTTTTAGGCCTTTTGGATCCTCCTGGATCAAAGAGTTTGACTTAAATTTTTCTTTCTTTTTTAAATAATGTTAGATTTTATATTATTGATTTTGATTAGAAAATTAATAGTTTTATCAAGTTTTGTTTTTCAAATAAGATGGTTTGGTTTTTTATTTATAGGTTGTTTTCACATTGAGTGTAGATATCATTATAGGTTGTACATTTTATGATAAAGTGTCATTTTGTCTCTAGCACCCTCTTATTATAAAATAGGCATGTTCTTATTTCTCATTCTTCCTTAAGTAGAGTCTGCCTGCCAATCTTGCACCTAAGACACTGAGATTCAATCTTCAACTAGAAAATTAACAATTTTACTTCCCCTTAATTGCAACTCCTGTGTAAGTCTTTTTATTGTGTTCCCGTGTGGGGTTAAACACATTAGCATTACATTTTCTTCTAACCAATTTTCTTTGTTCATATGATAATCTTAAATTTTTCTCACATTTTTTTATTTCATCATTCATGTTTGGGCACTTTGTAATATATCATACTAGAATATTTCTAATTTTTTGTAAATATCATAACTTCACATACATGCTCTGATAACTATTTTTTTGTAATTTTTACAAAGTTTAATATCCAAGCATTTTTTCAAGTTGTTTGTATGTTGTAGATCTGAGTTGGTTTTCATCTTGTTTTGAATGAATATTTTGAATAATCAACATAGCATTAATTTTTGCATATTACATACTGAAATCAACTTCATTTACACAAAAATATTGCATATGAACCCAACAAAAATAATGTTTTATACCTTGGAGTATTTTTGTTATAGAAATATATTTTCAGACATTTACACGCAATAGAATACCACTATTTAAAGTTCAATATTTGAATATAATAATGTTAATCTAATCTTGAACCAAGTCAAAACTCCAAATAAAATCTCCTTCTATCTCCTTGGAGATGTATAATCACTTCCCATGTAGTACAACACTCATAGAAAATGCATAGCAACATATGCAAGTGTTGTGACCCTTCCTTTAGAGGCAAAGGTAGTCATAAGGTAGCCTTACTAGGCTACATTGGTATTTAACATAGGCTTTAAGTTTTCAACAGAGGTATCACCCCCCTTTGTTCATTCACTAAAGTGTACAGCTCCTTTAAACACATGGTGTGATTTCCTTGAGGGGCAATGAAATGTACGGTTGGGTAAAACTAGTTGTTATAAATAAATTAGTATTTAATTCCCTCACTTTACAACACACATAACATAAATTTTTGTTTGAATCCTACTTTGTACCCACAGCACATGTTTCTTCTAATTCTTTCACTTGTGAATATTTAAGATATTTTCTCTTGCCTACAAGACTTCACGAATTATGCAATCACTATCCACCTGTGTGGAACCTATGTGATTCCACCTGCAATCAACTAGGGTAGATGTTTCACTATTGAAAATGATACCCTTAGTGATTTCATCGTAGGGTCTTCTCAAGCTCAAAGCTCAAACTCTACAATAGAGAAAATAAACAAGCATACCCTTGAATGAGCTTTCAAATCTTCTTTTATAATTTACCATAGAACTATATCCCAAAATTAATTTTTAATTTCCCACTCAATTTATATAACATTTAATGCACTTTTATAAAGTGACTTTATAATACGTATGTTTTAAAATATTTAAGTCACTTTATTAAATTAATTAATGTCATATGTAATATTTTCTTCATTGGATAACTTTATTTAATTAATTAATTTATTCCCTGATATGGCCCAAAATTAGCCTACAAAATTTAAAAAGGTTGAATGGATCATTTTTGGCTACTCCGCATAAGGGAACATTATAGTCCTCCCTTCCCAAGATTGCTTGTCCTCAAGTAATCAAAGATTTGGATGTTGCAAAATATGTTCACCTTCCCAAGTAGCCTCCTGTAAATGCAATTCCTTTCATCTAATGAGATACTCCTTGAGCACTTTTCTCTTCAATCTCCTCTCTCTAACATCTAGGATAGCATCGGGAACCAAAACCAATCTACCCTTCTCATCCAATGGTGGAAGCTCTAATGATGAAGTGATGTGTTGTTCAAGTGTCTTTTTGAGGCAAGAAACATGAAACGCATTATGAATTATGTTATTTTCAAGAAAATTCCAATTCATAAGTTGCTTCACCAACTCTTTATGTAATCTTGTAAGGGCCATATAATCAACGCTTCAACTTCTCAGCACCACTCTTCTTTAAAGAAGACTATCTATAAGGTTGTAGGCACAAGAAAACTAAATCTCCCACCTCAAAGCTTTTGTCAACTTTGTGCCTATCCACATAGATCTTCTATTGATTCTATGCATTTTGAAGGTTATCCTTATGTAACTTAAAATGATGCTTTGACTCTCTTATATACAATCATTTTCCTTAGGAGATTTATTGTACCCAAATGTAAAAACTACAAGACATAAAATCATATGTGTACAATGCTTGGAAAGGATTCATCCCAATCAACATATAGTATGTTGTATTGTAGCAATGCTCACCCAAATGCAACCACATGATCCAAGCCTTTTATTGTCTCACAACATAATTTTGCAAGTATCCCTCCACTCATTTGTTAACAATCTCTATCTAACCATCAATCTAGGTGTGGTAACTAGTGCTCAAGATCAACTCTATGCCAACCAACTTGAATAACTCCTACCAAAATATATTGAGAAATAGTTATCCCGATCACAAAAAATGTTTTTTGGTAATCCGTGAAGTATGAATACCTCTTTAAACAACAATTATGTGACTTGTGCTTCCTTATATTCAAAATATATGACAAATAAATGATCATGTTTGTTCAACCTATCAACTACCATATAGATACAATCTCAACCTTGTACTATAGGAAGACCTATGATAAAATTCATAGATATGTACTCTCCCACTTCTTCTTAAGGATAGGTAAATTTTGCAATAAACCTATTGCAAAAGTATGCTCTAACTTGTTCTACTGACATGTCATACACTCATGAACATACCACAAGACATCATCTTTAAGACCCTTCCAAGAGAATCTCTCTCTAATCTATTGGTGGGTTTTGAAATATCTTGGATGTCCTACAATGGGAGTATCATGAATGGCCCTTAAAAATTTCTCCTTGAACTTCAATTCAAGCACCAGATAAATTTTGTCCTTGTAGTAGATGACCTCATTAACCATAATCATACCTGTCATCATGAATCCTACCATCCATCAACTCACATGAAAAGGTGTTTTTGGAATACTCAACTAAAAGATAAGGCTTTCAATAAATTGAAATCTCTATCAAGGAGCATATAGTGGGTTTCCTAAAAGGAGAATTTGCTACAATATTCCTCTTCCATTTCACATACTTAATGTCAAATTCACATGCCTTAATTTTGTTGACCCACTTTTGGTGTCACTCATTCAGTTCCTTCTCCAAGAATTATTTCAAATTGTTATGGTTTGTTCTAATAACAAATAAATTCCACCTATCAAGTACTACCTAAATTTTTCCAATGCATGCATGATGGCAAGCATCTCTTTATCATAGATAGAATATAATATTTCTATATTGTAGAGCTTCCCACACTCATAGGCAATGGAATGTATGTTCTACATAAGTACTACTTGAATCCCCTCACTAGAATCATCACACTCTAACACAAAGTGCAGAGATAAATCAAGAAATTATAAAATAGGACAATATCATTACCTCCTTAAGCTTGTTGAATGTGCATTAAGCCTCCTCAGTCCATTTAGAAAATACCTTCTTAGTGATATTTGTAAGAGGTGCACCAAGTTGAGAGAAGCCCTTCACAAACCTCATATAGTAACTACTAAGGCCAGAGAATCCCCTCAACTTTGTTAGTGTCTTTAGCAATGGCCAATCCAATATAGCCTAAATATTCTCCTAATGGACCTTCAATCCATCCACATTGATCAAATTCCCCAAGTATCTCTTTCATTCCAAGCTTACATTTGGAAGCTTTGACGAATAAATATTGTGCCTACATGATCCCCAACACCTCATCAAGGTTCTTGAGATGATCCTCTGAAGTCTTGTTATAAATAAGAATGTCATCAAATAAGTACCAATAAAAAAAATTGTAGAACCCATTGAAAATGTGGTTCATGTTGATATGAAATGGTAGTGAGAGCATTGGTTAACCAAAGGGCATGACCAGAAACTCATAGCTTCTATAATGACACCTAAATGTTGTTTTTACGAATGCTCATGCTCTAGAACTCTAATATGATGGTATCAAGAGTGAAGATCAATCTTAAAAAATATATATTACACCATGTAACTCATCCAAAATTTCATCGATCCTAGGAATCAGATACCTATTTTTTATAGTTTTGTATTAAGTGCACAATAATCAATGCACATTCACATAGTCCCATATTTCCTCTTCACTAAGTCAATTGAAGAAGCAATGGGAATCAAACTAGGCTTGATGTGCACCATATCCAATAACTCCTTAATAATTTTATTGATATCCTCTTTGAATCTCTTCATATGTTGATAAGGAGTAGTAATAACATGCTTAGAGCCCTCTTCCAACTTGATCACATGCTCAAAACCCCCGTTAGGAGGTCTCCCAGGAGGAATACCACTAAAAACCACATCATGCTTATTCCAAACAGGTTAGATATCCACATGATATTTTCCATCACCAACATAGGGGTTTTATAAGAAATCAAACATTGGGTTGCCCAAGCTACATCACCATGTCTAATATACTCCCCATCCTCTTAGTCATCATAATCTTGGATGCACCATTAGATGTACCCTTAGGACCACCTTCTTTCCATCCACTCTAAACTTCAGCTCCATGGTCTGAAATGTTTGTGAGTACTTTCCCAATGAGTGTAACCATTGAACTCCCAAGACCATATTGATCTCCCCAATGCCTACTATATAAAAATCATAAGTCACTATATAATTACCCAATGTTATGCTCAACTGAGGAATTCACTTAGTACAAGTCATGGTGAAGCCATCTACAACCATCGTACTGAATCCCTCAAATTCTTGTGTGTGTAATCCCCTCTTAGCCACTAGGGCCTCATTTATGAAGTCATGGGTTGCACCAATGTCAATCAGGACTATAACTCACCACTCGTGTAAGATCCCTTTTACTTTGAATGAATTATACCTAGGAGTACTATAGAAAGAGTCATGATGGTTCCTTCCTTATATTCTTTCGATGGATGTCTCTCCATATCTATTGATTCCCCATTTAAGTCATCCTTCTCACTACCAGTAGCTCCTTCTATCCTCTCATCCTAATCATCTAAAACCACCTCTATGTAATGAACCTTCCCTTTTCCCAAAAACCCATGACTAGAATCCCAAGCTTCTTTGCAAGAGAATCAAATATTTTTCTTGTGTAGTTCATTTCTAACCTCATCATCCATGTTGTTCCTCTTAGTCCACTCTTTTTGGAAAGGTTTCTTATCCTTATTTGGTGGAAAGGGTTTGGGCTGGAATTTGTTTCTAAGTGTTGAACTCTCCATGTTTTGAGCCCTCTTGATGGCATCCCACAAAGTATTCAGATCAAGTGCTTTGACCCAACTATGAAGTGGTTCTAACAATCCCTCCATTAATAGAATAATTGAATTTTTCTTAGAAACATTTGTGATCATGACTAAGAGTTTTTAAAACTCAAATATGTAAGATTCAATGGATCCTAGCTATCTCAATATGCAAATTCTCTTAAATGTAGCTCAAGGTCCTTTTTATCAAACCTATTGAAATCAACCTCTGAGTAAAATCAACATGAGGTAATATTGACATGCCCCAAGGTCACTAACCCATGGCATCACCACTCATGAGCTTCTCCATCCAGATGAAATGTGGAAAACTTAATGGATTTTATCTCTAACATTGGGTTAATGTGGAAGTATGTATCTAATTTATGTACCCATGAATGTGCAAAACACTTGTTGGAGCTATCAAAATTGGAAATGGACAACTTTCCCACTCTACATTGCAACTCTTCATTAGGTCCTTGACCCCTATCTTTGGGTCTATTCCTATACTTCACCTAGGAAAAAAAAATCTAAGGACATGGCTGCATGAAAATTCATTACGCAATTATTAATATTCCTCAAATAGTTTGCATCACCTTCACCACCATCCTATTGTCCTATTTTCTCTTTTGGTTGTGCCTCCAAGAAATTAGACATTAAAGGTCTATGTTTTGTTCTATTGTTTTCCCTAGAGTTGTTAGTTGGAATGTTAGCGTTACTTCCCTCTCTATGGTTGTCATTGTTTCCATTATTTCCATTATTACCCTTATTTTAGTTGTTGCCATTATTGCTTTGCATCCACTGAGTGGGTAATTGAACCAATTTATGTTGCCCTTTAGAAAAGTCATTTAAAATTTGTATAGTACAAGGATTTTGTGGATCATCCCTACCACCCATGTTCATTGCATCTTTCTCACTGAATAAATCTACAACAATAATTTCTTCTTTAATCTCCAGTTGTTCTAGTGGATCATCTGGCCTTTATGTAAAATAACACCTAAGAGAAGCTCCTAATTCCATAAGAAATTTAAGCTATCATAAACTTGCACAAATCCCCACTGGTTGGGAAGATACATGACTTTGATACCACTGTAATGTCTTGTACTAGAATATTTCTAATTTTTTGCAAATATCATAACTTCACACACATGCTCTAATATCACTATAATATCCTAGACCAATTTTCTAAACATTTTTTTTGCAATTTTCACAGAGTTTAATATTCATGTATTTCATCAAAAAAACTGTATGTTGTAAGTTTGAGTTGCTTTTAGCTTGTTTTGAGTGGATATTTTGAATAATCAACATAGCATTAATTTCTAGATATCAAATAATGAAATTATTTACATAAAAATATTGCATATGAACTAAAAAAAAATGTTTTATAGCTTGGAGGATTGTTGTAATAGAAATATATTTGTAGATATTTACACATAGCAGAATACCACTATTTAAAGTTCAGTGTTTAAATATAACAATGTTGACCTAAACTTGTACCAAGTTAGAACTCAAAATAAAATCTTCTTGCATCTCCTTGGAGTTGTATGATCACTTCCCACATGTTATGACACTCATAGAAAATGCATGCACATTAGGACTTGTAATTAGACTATGCATAGAAACTTTGATAGAGTTCTTGTTAGTCTAGTTTATGAAGATTGATATATATAAACACACCATGCACAATTCTACATATACAATTTGTATACACATAAGATTCTATGTTATACTTGTAATTTGCTTCAAGGCATGATATGATTGTCTGCGATTGTGATTCCTTATTATAGATGTCCTGGATATTTCACAAAAGAGACACATGTTTGAATGCTAATTTGGTAATACACCTTATTGAACAATATGTAATGTAAGTGGGAAAATTCTCTTGTATACATTGTGGATCTCACTTGGCCAAGGAGAGAACACATAGTTTAGCAGGCTTATAGGACATCATGTCTTATTTTCTAAATACCCATTTGATTTAAAATTTAAATCTGCATCTACATGCATGTAAGCACACATTAGGTTTTATGATTTATTTGGTACAAATCAGTGTAAGTTTGGTTTCTAAATGCACATTTCATTGATAGACATATAGCATGGGCTTATATGAACATATACATGTATATATTCTCATTGATACAACAACCCCCACCCCCTCTCCCCTATCTCTCGCTCTCCCCCTTCTATTTCTCCCACTTTTTGTCTCTACCTCTCCCTCCCTCTCTATTGCAAACATAACATAAGCCTGTTGGTAATGAAGCGTAATTGCATCAATAAACGTACCTCTACAATGGCAAAACGATATATAGGTGATCTGCAAATGCATGAAAGAAAATAAAATCTAAATTTTATTTTCATATGCAGTGATTTTTTATTGACTTTGTTCTCATCCCTTTATATACCCATCCCAAAAATGTGGTTGATTTTGTCCTTGAGGTGATTAAATCCCCAAATAGGCTTCCTATTGAAAAGAAAAAGAGGAAGGAATAATGTTGTTATTTCTAATCTCAAGCTCACACTAGGCACAAGGGGATAACATATGTAGACAAATCCTTATGCTAAAAGGATAAATATGTGGAAAATAAAAGGTATTTATGATCCCCAAGCTCACACTAGGCGCAAGGGGAGACCATACATACCCAAGACTCCACCAAACACGGTAAAAAATTTTGTAACTGTAAAGAAATTATATGTGACTTATGCTAGAAATGGAAGTATATAAGAAGAAGATACATTAGTAGTTTCAATATCTTAACTTCTCCTAATGTTTTCCAAGGCTACATAGATGTGTTAGTCTCATAATATCATGCACACATTAGGGTCAGAGGAAAATATTAGAAACAAAATCAGATGCACTACTTTAATAATCAAATGTAGCATTGTAAAAAATATGATGCATCAATATACCTATAAAAGCATCACTGTATCTTCAAATACATCACTCTTTAGAAGAGATGTATCATATTGTAGATTAGATGTGTTGCACTATAGATCATATGTATTAATGTAAATCAGATGTGTCGGTTCTTATCAAATGCATCATTGTAACAATCAAAACCATCCCTATAACCTACAACATGTAAAAGATCATACAAAAATCAAATGTGTCAATATCTCAATAAAATTAGATGTGTGATGTACTACAAATGGATCAATATGTACATTAAAGGCATCATCATATGATCAATTAAATCAATCTAAATAGATCAAATGTGCCAATCTACTTTAAATGCGTCATTATAACTTGCAACTTCACAAAAACTCAGTTGGATGTTAGATCGAGGATGTGGGACCCATCAAGTGTGCTATAATGTGAATAGGAATAATGGAAGGATAAACCGAAGGGGTAGCCAAGTTAGTAAAAGAGATTATATCATCAAATAAAAAACCTTGAGATCTAATTGATTGAATTATGCCCGTTACCAATGAAGTTATTTGCAAAGATCAAGTGAAATAAAAGGAAAATACCAAAACCCAAATGAAATTAAAGCTATTTTACCTCACCCAATTATGCAAACCTCTACTTCATTATTGAATTTGTAGTGAATTATGTCTTGTGGTATGTTATATTTCTCAATGCTTAGCACAATCAATAGGCAAAAAAAATGATGAAGCTTGAATGCTTGATGGAGAGCTTTGATACACAAAATCAAGAAATTACAAAGATGGTGAGTGTCATTTGAATGATGGAGGGAGGCTTATTTTATAGATTTTAGGAGGTATGATCAATGGCAGAGATTGAAAGGATTAGATCGATGATGAAGATTAAAAGGATTAGATCAATGGTGGAGATTGAATGAGAGGTTTAGTCAATTGATGTTCTCCCCTTATTCTAAGGGAGATATTTTAAGATATTTTTGAATTTGAATTTGGCATCAAGAAAGAATATTCCATTTGGAGGGAATATGCAATTAGCTAATTAAATAATTCAAAAAATGTTTAATTATGAGAGATGAGAGAGAATGATTTTTAGGTGTCTAGAGAACCCCTCAATCTTAAATCAAGATTCCAATGGAATATCCTCTACAATTATCTCTATCAAAATTTTGGCAAAAAGACAATTGTGCTTCACCTTTTGAAAGATCAAATGAAGTCATTTTAAAATTTTGTTTTGTAATTTTGTAGTTCTTTTTATTAGATTCCCAAAAAAAGAAAAAATATTATGATTTCTTTAATATAATATATATATATTTATTTTATATTGTATATAAATCCATTACAAAATAGTAATGAACTCTATTTAAAACATTGCCATAATTTTTTTCAAAAATTACACTACAATTCACATAAACCTTTGTCATTTCAATGAAATATAAAATTTATATCTCAAATTCACATTGAATTAAAAAAGTGAAAGTCAAAATCACCTAATTACATTGAAGGTGTTCCTTATATGAAGTGAACGACCTGCTTTTGAAAATCAATGGTTGAAAATTATAGAGAAGGATGCAAGAGTGTTGAAAAGATCTCAACCATCGAATTTTCTAAACTATTAAAAAATATAATATATAGTTAAAGAAAAAACAACCGCATTCTTATTTAGTCTTAGGTTTAAATTAAGAAAAGATAGGATAAGATTTTTTTTCTTTTAAACTTTTTAAACTTAAATTTTTAGATAAATAATAATAAGTTTTTAATATATATATTTTTCAAATAATAATATTAACAAGTGTCACATAGTGGCTAGTACTTGCCTTTATAGTATTGTAATTATTGTTTTCTAGATTTGAAAAAAATAAATGTAAGTTTTATAAACGTAAATAGAAATAAATGTAAGTTTTGTAAATTATAGTGTTTTAGTATTGTTAATTAGTTATTTGCATGACCTAATCCTAATCCTAACTCACACCCTAACTTTAATTTTATCCCTAACCCTAACTCCAACCCTAACCCTAACCCTAACTCTAACCCTAACAATAAATTATAAACCGTTATCATAATCCTAGACCTATCTTTAACTCTAACTATGAAGGTAACACTATCCATAACTATAAACCTAACTTTAATCACTAACTTTTAACTAAATAATATATTTAATAAATGTTATATTACTAATTATTATATATTAAATAAATTTTATAAATAAAATAAATATAATATTGTAGACACGTAAAATATACTGATTGGCATCGTGCATTCGATCCTGACTTACTAACATTGTTTCTTCCTAAATCATCCCTCGGTCTAACCATTTAATCAAATTCCCCTATCTGATTAAATTCATCAATATTCGTCTCTTAATTTAATAAATCATTTTATCTAATTAAGTCATCTCTCTTGTTAATTAAATCAATCCATCTAATCTAATTATCCCTATTTAATTAAATAATCAATTTATTTGATTAAATCTCTAAAGTCTATCCATTAAATTAAATAAATTAAAACCTTATTTGATTTAATCTAACACCATCCCTTTTAATTACATAAATCAAAATCTTTATTTAATTAGCCTCTTATCATATTCCTCTCTTATTTGATTTAAATAAATCCATAAATCTAAGTCAAATAAGTCACATCATCTAATCTCTATTAAATTAATTAACCCTTGATTAATTTAACCTCATCTCATGTCACATCCTCTAGATAATGCAAGTTGCACATAAAATAGATTTAATTCATTTATTAAATCCCTATTTTCCTCACAAGGCATCTTTTGGAATATTCTCTCAATTTGAATTCAAAAATTCCAAGTCAACATGTACATCCAACAAGGCATTTAAAACATCTTACATGTCCTTTGCCTTGAGCCATGTGGCATTTATTGCATTTTTCCTTCCCTCTTGCATGTCATTTCAACAAATTTGAATTTCAAATATTGACATTTATTGGCACAAACCCCAAATCTTGCACATCCATCATCCATTCATAGCTTGACAAGTGGCATCATATCATTGGATGAATTTTAGTCCCACATTGCTCAAATTTGGGCATTCATCCATCTTGAAATCCTATAAATGAAGAGCTCCTCTCTTCATTTCATCATCCACAATCCAAGCAAAGTTACCATGCTCAAATATCTCTTGAATTCCATATATCATCATTGAGTCATAGCTAGGTTTTGCAGATTTTTGGCTTAGAGTCTCATCTTTTCATCAAAGTGTATCAACATCATCTTCAACATTCGAAGCTTGCATCATAGGAATTGGGAAAGGGCCAATTTTCACATCAAATTGGCACCAATTCCCCCATGGGATCATGAGTTTGCATATTTAAATTAGGATTTTATCTTGTTTTTGTCATTTCCATTGTGTTCTTCAATATTTTCTCCCTAATTTGAGTTTGTAAATGGATTTCATGGGGAATCCTTGTTTTAGCTTGCAAATCCTTGTTTAACTTGTTTACTCATGTTGTTTTGCAGGTACTAGGAAAAGGGTTCACACATTTGATGCACTCGTTGCGTTGGTTCAAATATATATTAAAATAATTAAAATTTAGATATTATATATTGACAACATTCTTTCTCTTGACTTGACATGAGTTGGATATAGTTTTGAGAACATGTGCACTCCTTCTTTTCAATTTTTCTACTATGTAGCTTGATGAATCAGCATGGAGGGGGCCCCATCAGGGCTCCCCAACCTATGAACTATGTTATCTCCAAGAATGGTGTGTCGTCTCCGCATGGGGGAACTAAAACTATGCCTAGTAATTCACATGCTTCCTTGCCTACATATCTATTTCTTCTTTTGGGGGGAAGGATATTTTGTTAACTAGTGAAACCTCTTCCTCTTACATGGAAAAGCTCATTGGAGGAAAGGTATTGTCTAAGACGCCTCAAGACTCCTTGTATACTTTTTGTATTGTTACGGGGGATGAAGTGGATGTCCTAGATGCAATCATGAATGATGCCTTGGAGGGTCTAAAGTTGTCCTTGGTTGGGAAGTTCTTCACTGTCCGTCCAAATATTGACTAGGTACGCAAGTGGGTCACTGACACTTGGAATCTCAAGGGTAGTGTTTCTATAAGTGTTATGCCTAAGGGTCTTTTTTTGTTTACCCTTGTTATCCCTAAGGATATTATTAAGGTACTCACGGGGGGGCCATGGTCCTTTGATAGATGTTTCAAGAATATCATGTCCCTATGTAAGTAGAAACCATGGTTTGATGCCTCTGTTGACTTGGGGAAAGTTGCCCCCACCTTGGTCAGGCTCCTTGGCTTACCATTGGAATTCTAGTACCAAAATGTTTTTAAGCAGATTGTTGATTCCTTTGGAACTTTGGTTACGGTACATAAAGTGACCCTTCTTAAGTATCATTTGGTTTATGCTAGGATATGTGTAAATGTGGTCGTAAACACATTCCTTCCCACCTTTGTGACCTTAAAATCAAAATTTAGAAGATGGGTTCAACAGTTGGAATATGAAAAAGCTATGGTCTTTTGCAAAGGGTGCAATAAATTTGGGCATTTGTAGGATGCTTGCAACCAAGTCCCTTTGGAATTTGGAATGCCCCAAATAAAAACACAACAAAGCTCCCCTTTGAAGAATGTGACTCCTATGAACTTGATAAACGAGTTTGGTTGTCCAACTCCTAACAAAGGTTTGTTACTCTCAGATATGGAAAAGTCTCATCTTCAAGAAGTGCAAGATACAAAGGGCCTAGCCTTGAAAGAAGATGCTCTTACAAAGAGTGTGGGTGGGATTTCTTTGGAGGAAGCGGCGAATGGGTTTTTCTCCCTGCCCTCAGGGGAAAAACTTCTTGAATCATGTAATGGAATGAGGGATATCATCTTTTCTTAGGATTTAGTGGGTGGAGAACAGCCTAATGAGCCTCCTGAGGAAGGAGAGATCGTCAACCAAATGGAAAAACCTTTGACGCCCTCCCTTGAGCTCCCTACAATAGAACTAAAGTTGGGGGATGGCTATATGCCAGAAGGTAATACTAAGAAGGAAAGTCAAGATGGAACTAAGAAAAGCAGGATAAACTCTTGTTCTCCTCAAAAATATGGTGTGGTAGATGAAGAATGGATAAATACAAAATCAAGGAAAAATAAAAAACCAGATGTAGGAGGAAATAACAAAGTGGGAATACCTCAACTAAAAGAATCAAGGATTAAAGAAACATCAAGAGATGTGGTTGCGGGTAAGCAATGAACTCTTGACTCTTTGGAAGGGAGTAAATAAAAAAAGAACGCATTTATTCTCCCACTTTGAGTAGTATCAGTTGATACCACTCTTTCATCTTGTTTCAATGCATATTTTGTCTTGGAATGTGAGGGGACTTAATGGCCCTTATAAACAACATTTTTTGAAGGCTTGCTTGGTTGATGTGAAACCGAATATCTTAATGATTCAAGAAACTAAAATGAAAACAGAAAGCTTTGAGAAAATTTTGGCTCAGTGCTGGTTTTAAAGTCATTGATGTTGAGGGTACCTTGGGATGGATTACAACTTGTTGGAACTCCGTAAGGCTTGTGGGAAGGTTGAATTTAAATAATAAAAATAGTCTCTTAGTCAGTTTGGAAGACAATATTACCTTAGCCAAATGGAATATGGTCAACATCTATGGTCCTAATTTGAGACTAGATAGTCTTGATTTATGGAATATGTTGGATGGAATCATTGCTAATAGAAAATATGAGATGTGGATGTTGGGTGGGGATTTTAACTCCCCGTTATACCCATAAAAAAAAGTGGAGGCTGTTATCAAGGAATCTAGCAGCACTCGTTCCACGGATAAACCCCCTACAAAACTTGTTTGTTTCCTAGGATTCGTGAAGTTCAAGTACGCATAACGAAGTGATTTTCAAGCCACCTCAAGATGCGTTCCTAAGTCTCGAATAGTCAATTAGAGCATTTCCTCATGTTCACCTCGTGAAGACCTTCGAAACGAGATCTTTCGCAAAGTTTCACTGTTCGTACTTAGTAAATTACGAAAAATGCAGTGGCACTGAAAAAGTGTGCTCCTGCCCTGAAGCCAAAATTGGCTAAGTCTGGAAAATGCAAGGGTGCTAAAATTTAGGGCCTCTGCATTCAGTGAAATTTCTAAAAGATGCAATGGCACTAAATTTTAGCGCCATTACACTTTTCTTCGCCACTTAAACTTTTTCATGGCTTTGGCACGTTTTTTAATGTTTTCGCATTTTTCGTCAATCGTGCCACTTTTCGTGCCTAAATTTATTGCTCGACTTGAGTTAGGTTTTTGATTTTCCTTTTCACTTAAAGGTCTTTTAATTTGCCATTTTTCATTATTATGAGCTTTGTTCTTTTCTTCCTCTTGTTGGGCGAAGTGCTTTTCAACTGCAAAAAAAAAAACATTTTTTGGAGATTTCGCCATTCCTTCAGCACTCTTCGCGTTTTGGTCTTGGTAAGTCATTTGCTTTGTCTTCTTTCATTCGTTTTTATGTATTCTAATGTTCTTCATATGAGTTTTTAGCTTTGTATTCATTTTACCCTACGCGTTTTGTTCTCCTTTCGCGTTTTTACTTCTACGCATTTTTGTTTTCTGTTTGCTTCTCCTGCGTATTCCTTCTCTCCATTCGCGTTTTACCTTCGCATTTTCTATTCATTGTTTGTCTTCATCGTGTAATGAATGGCGAGCTTTTGTTTCCTCACGCAATGGAACCCTACGCGTTTCTTTCCTTTCCTTACGCATTCTTTCCTTAACTCTTCCTCCGCGTTTTATTCGCATTCTCCACCTTGCCTTTCTTTCTAAACGTTTTCGTGTTGGTAACCCTCACATCGCCTTCTTCATTTGCTTTGTTTCAAACATTGAAAGGATCTATCACTTGGAAAGAAAGAAAATTTAGCTTTTGAATGCCTATATAATGATGATATGAGTTGCAACCCTATCCAAAGACAAGCAAAATTGTCTTCAAAACTTTCATGATTCAAACAATTGCATTTGCCAAGCACGAGCGCCATCGCCATACATCCCTACATCTGCTTTTCAAAATTGCCAAAAAAATGTTGAAGCGCACAATTTTAGCGCTATGACATTTTGAACTTGTCAAAAATTTCCTAACAATGAAAAATGTAAGGGCGCTAAAATTTAGCGCCCTTGCATCAAAAGTCAATTTCCAGAGATGTAAGGGCGCTGAATTTTGGCGCCCTTACACATTTTCCAAGATTTCTCTAATCCTTCCCAAATGAGCTTCATTTTTGACCAGTGCACTCTGGAACCTTGTTTTTCTGCCTTTGTTCATCGTTTTGCGTGCCTCGTCATCCGCTTCATGCTTTCCCATCCTCATTGCTCATTTCGCGCTTTCCCATGTTTCCTAACAGTTAATGTTTGTTTTGACTAAACGGACTGCAGTCTCTTTTCAAGGATCGTCAAGTCAAGAGTGATCAGAGTTCCAGTTGTTTTTGATGACGACTACTAAGCCTCCTTCTTCTTCGAAAGCAAAAGGCAAGATGAAGTACAAATATCAAGGTGTCTATCCGCCGACTGTAGTGCTCTCCAAAGTCGAAGAGATAAAAGACACGGAGGTTGGTCATCAAGACTTGGTTGACTTCGTAAAGCAAATTGAGACGAAGCCTCTTCCTGATTCAATGAGAGTAATCGTACACAACAACCTTCATTTGGTGGCAATGTTTCCTACAGCTGCGCACAATACTGAGTTTGTTCTTTAGGTGGCATCTCATTACATCAGAGAAAGTAGGAGTGTGATCGATTCTTCCGGGCACGAGATTCTGAGACTCGACCCCGATTTCTTTGATATTGTCTTCAAGGTCCCTCATATGGAGAAATACATTGACATCTCTATATCAAAAGCATAGGAGATCTTTGATGCTGATCCCAATAAAGCTAAACAGTTGATAAACACTCAATGGCTGAAGAAGCCTAGATCATTTGTTTCTAGATGGCCGAAAGGACTCCTGAGAAGTGACTTTAAAGATGACGTCAAAGATATGATCACGTTTCTAAGGAGGGTGAAAGGCTTGCCAGAATCATCCACTTTTCACGATTGGATGTATGAATACATCAGGATCATAAGGAGGCAGAAGGTGCATATTGACTGGGGTAAACAAATCAGTGATGAAATGCACGAGCAGTTGATTAATGCTCCTTCTACATTGAAGTTCTACATGACTTCTTACCTGGTGTACGCAGCAGCTGTGATGAGACAATTCCCAGGTCTATCTACAAAGGGGAATTGAATGATGGTGCATGTGTACAAATATTTCTATCAGTTGGAGCTGAAGGAGGCTTTCATCATTTCAGACGGGTCACTGATGCTTTCTTTGCGCCCTTACTCTTCAATTTTGATCCAGCTCTGGAAAGAAGAAGAGTATCTGATGAGGCTTATAAGGTGGTAAGTAAAGTTGGATGCATTTTTCTCCAATTCCCAATGTTTACTTACTTGAGAGTAGGCTGCTACACTGGTTGTCCCTACATGCTACCACGTTATCCTTCGGATAAGTGGGTTCTCATGGAAACATGCAGACAGTTGATTTCAGTGCAAAAAGAATGAAGAAACAACCACAAGCATGGGTTCAAGTTCCCACTGACCATCGGCCGATATACTATCCAAACTGCACAAAAAGCTAAGTCTATCTACGCTGAAATGCAGATCATGACCATCAAAACCTATAGGTATAGGTTTGATTTTGACTACCAAGATGTCAGAAAAAAGTTGCAAAAAGGTCACCAACACAGGTACCGTTTTGAAGACATCTGGGCGGATTGTAGAGATGAAGAAGCTTTATCTGTGAAATGGACTATTATGGAAGCTGATAGCCTTAACAAATCAGATCTTGGTATTGCTAACCTACCAGAGGATTTTGAAGATCTAGGTGATATCATGAATGCTGTCTATGATGAGCAAGGCATTGCTAAAAGGCCGTTACCTGCAATACAATGGTCTAGGAAAGAAGTTACCAGCATGAGAGAAAGGTTGAGGCCAATCCTAGCCAACACAGAAGAATAGTTACATAAACATGGTTATGCAATGAAAAGTTTCAGAACAGACTCAGAAGGAGAGGAATCCGAAGCAGAAGCTCACCAATAGCAAGAACTCCGCGACAAAAATAAATCAGCAACTGTTCCCACTTCTTCACGAAGAGGTCCTAGGATCAAGTTCACTGTTGGCAAGAAAGATACCTAAGCCGGCCCGAGAGACAAGAATCACTAATCTAATCCATCTCGCTCTATGGGTAAAAAAAAGCCTATTTAGAAGAGATTATGATATGATGAAGAAGGAACTTCAAGTGACCCATCCGCTGAAGATGAAGATTC